>JAMKCH010048669.1:0-71939 GCA_023653785.1 Ophioderma brevispina
GAAATACAAAAGAAGGTGGAGTCGGGGGTACAGCGCCTGCCATATATTAGAAAATCCATCACTGCAAATATTAGAAAATCCATCACGGGAACGTTAACATTTAGGCCAACAAAAGTAGTAAAGCAATCAAGCAATCAAGGTAAATTAAATTTTACAGGAAATTGCTGTAATTTTTCAAGTAGCAATGTCGTAAAATGTGCACAGGTGTATGTAGTGGAATAAGCAATACAAATAATCTGTCATGTTGGTAGTAGTATTATTATGTTGTCCTAATAAAAGAGGACACAATTACATTATACCAACTACTGGGTTGGTACATTTTGTGACCCCACTTTATCTGCTCCCAGTTGAATTCAGCAGCCTTGACGGAATAAAGTACAGTATTCCCTGGGGTGGGGGGATTGGGGGAAGGGGGAAGAGGGTGTACCTAACTCGCCTGTACAGTCATCCTGCTCTTCTGCTCTGCAACAAATAGAGGATAGGGCTGCCGAAAATCTTGCCCCTTGAAACTGTCCATTTGCCGACATTAATACCGATCTCGCCGACAAGTCAAAGTTATGCCAAACAGATTTTTGTAAAAGGGACGGCCCTGTTTGCAATATGTCTTATCCATGTTCGTTTGAGGCAGTGCTCTGTAGTTCTAGTAGTGTGTATTTTTGTGTATTTTTCCTCGACAAAGAACAGGTTTTCTGTTCGAAACGTCGGTTGTTTTCTGTTTCATTTTTGTTGTTGTAGGACCTCTCGTCTTTTTTCTCCGTGTTCTGTAATTTATTATAGTGCACTATTGACTTTGTCTCTTGTGCTCTTCAATTTATTTGTAGTGCACTATTCCGTTTTTTGTTTGTTTACTGTTTGTTTGCATAAAAAGGTCCAAAATTTAGAGCAAATATGACGAAAAAGTCCACTTTTTGCCGATTTTTTTTATAAAAAGGTCCAAAATTTAGAGCAAATATGACGAAAAATTCCACTTTTTGGTGATGATATGTTCAAAACGTCTAAAAAAGGACCATTTTAGGGGGGTTAGGTCCACTTTTACCAAAAAAGTCCACTTTTTTGAAGTTCTGCACCCCCAAAATAAATCCTGCGTACGGGCCTGCATTAAAGTGCACTTTGTTGTCTGTCTTATCCTTCCCTTCCCCTTGCCCCCGCCCCGTCTTGTCACCTGTGTCTCCTGTTCTCCCCCACACCTTGCTAAATCTGTCTTCGAACAAAATACCCTTGCCAACCAAACCTCCTATTACTAGTGTACTTGTACATGGAATGCCGATTCCCTTTTTTCCATGTTAAAGTACAACTATACGCACTGCCAATCTGTGAATGGCAACTTAAACGTCTCAAAATTAACAAACGTAATTTTTAACAACTTCTCTTATAAGCCGGGATGATTTAAAATTTCTCCACCCGCTTGTTTGCCTGTGCCTGTCCTAAAAAATCATACCTCTGAAAAGCACCCAAGAAAATAATGCTTTGGAGCTCAATTTTTGTTGTTTAATCCGCTCTGATACTTATACTTTTAAGTTCATCAAACGACCCAGATATACACTTACACCAGAGAGAGAATACGATACCAGTAGAATAAACCAGTGTAAGTGAAATCAAACAAAACCTTAGACCGTCACAGAAGTAACTTTTGGGAAGACTTTTCAAAGCTCAATAAAACAAAAATGGAAACCAGTTTAGAAATTTCGCGTGCTTGCGCACTACATGTGTTCAATTACCTCAAGGGTCCGGAATTCCTCTTTCACCTCTACAGTACCCCTATCTTTTCCAAGTCACGGTTCATCGTAATTTAACTATTGTTTCGACCCAAAATGCACACAGCTGAATATCGGATGCGCTGAATCCAATTTTCGTTTTAATTTTTCCTCAAATTTCCTCTACACTTGACGCCTTTAGTCGAGCTATTATATATGATTGAGAGCAACTCTCATACCTTATGTATGAGAATATCCTTTAAACTTATTCTGATATTGAGTAAAATCTATAAAACTGTCGAACCAAAAATTGCTATGAGCCCCGCTGCATTTGCGATCTGTGCTTTGAAGAATATTTTGTTTTGAGCAATTCCGTCGTTTATTTGATTATTCGGTTCAACTGTCTTTGGACTTTTTTATGTCCAACTTCACAGAATGAATTATTTCAATTTTGAATGAGTGTGCATGATCACCGGTTAGATACAATAATAAAATGTCTGCCCCACAGTGAATATCAATTCTTGGCCATGAAAATGCAGTGTAATTTTATAATTTTCTTCTAAAAACGTTTAGATGGCCAGGTGATAAAATGTTGATTTCTTTAATAAAGGATAGGATTTCAGCTCACCTAAACACGTGGGGCGTTGATAATTCTTTAGATTGAGCAAAGGAGACCAAAGTTTTGGTCAAACAATTTGTGACAATTGCAAACTTCTTTTGTTTAGAATTGTGACTCTCAAGCCAGGGGGTCTCTTATTTTGTTAAATTAGAGATCTACCTCCACGAATCTGAAAGTTGACCAGAATTTATACCAATACCTTCAGACGACATTCCCTAAATGAGTTGGCATGTTATGTATATCATATTTATATCTAATTTTCAAGAAACGTATGTCATTTCACTCTGGTTACCATGGTAACTGAGAATAGCCTGTGATTGGCTAAACACGGGAACAAACAGAACTGCTTAGCGAAAACTCGCACTCGCACCATACTTGGGTAGAAAATACATGGAAACAAAACGCACAGACCCATGAAGTCGGGTTTTTGATATGGTCGCCATGGTAACCTTTAACCGTCCAATCGGGTAATTTGGATTATTCAAATTTGGAACATGAAATAAGAAAATCAGGCTTCATGGTTTTGTAGATCTATTTGTACTTATCATCTGTGCCAATTTGCATGAGAATAACATATTTCGTTTTCAAGTTAAGCTTGTTCAGTTTTGCAAGTTTGCGTATTTTAACGAAAATAGATACAGATCGATAAACATTCCGTTAAATTGAGGGCGCTTTCCATACCAAATATTTAAACAAAATATTTTCAGTTGTATGGTGATTTAATATATTATTGAAAAAATTGATGTATTCGTTCTCGAGTAATTAATATTTAAGTACATTTTAATAGATATTGCAGGGGAAAAAACAATAAAATACATTGAAAATTTCACAACCTGCTATTTTAGTGACATCAATTTGTTGTAAAAATTATATAAATAATTATGCAACATACTTAGCTAAAATAAATTCTACAGAAATTCTATTATCATAGCCATCACCTGTCGGGTTTTTTGTACATTAAAAAAATAAAGAATCACACATTATAGCAACTTTTGCATACATTGCTTCTCTTTCGTTGACCATATCTCTGGAACCGTATGTCCTATTTTTATTTTACATTTTACAAATGTTTTATGGCGAGTTTGCATAAGACTAAATTACAGGCTAGAAAATGGCACTCAAAACAGGGGCCACGTCTTCGTACCTACATTTACATCAAAAGGTGTGACGAAAGATTTCACATAACAGGAGTTCCTAAAAATGTAAAAATTATGATTTTTGCAATAATGTAATGCTTTCTATCAAACAAATCCCCATTTGAATTAAGCTGAGATTTATTTCTTTGGTACAGAAATTGTGAAAGTTCATTGTGAAATTTCTAATTTAGGAGGAAATAGGAAATTCGGCCTATGTTTATATTGGAATTTAAGCATATGAAAATCACCTTTTGTTTTCACTTTTACATTTTTGTAGCTAAATAAAAGGTAAGAAACCTTTTGAGTGCCAAATCTATGTGAAAGCACTACATAATGACAGAAAATATGGCGGGAAATATGGATGCCTCGAAATCTCTCGTTGCACCTTTAACTAACGCTGAGCCGAGAAGGAGATTTTTTGAGCATACGAATTTCTCTCAAATTGCACTGGACCGGTTGTAGACCACCTACCACGAACATTTCGAAGGTTTATTGGACGAAGAAGTACAAAAGAAAACCGCAAACCTTGTTTTGAAATTGCCAGCTATCGTTATTGTTCCTAAAAAACTATGTTTTGATTTTCTGTCGTGCACGACAGAAAATACTAAATCAACATCTTATTGCATAAAGATGGCTTATTCGGGTTATTCACTTAAACTGTGATATAATACATTCGTAAGCATTCCAAATATAAAAAAATCACGGGTTCGAAAACAAATTGGGGCGCTTCTTTCTGGAAATGTCCTCTTTCCTCTAGTGTACTTTAATTTCCAAATGCTAGATCCTGATTTAAGCTTTCGGATAGAATAATTACCTTTTTTTAACTCATTGAATTTTGTGGACGCTACCAACTCCTGCAAGACTAAATTGGCAAAACTTAATCAAACTAAATAAAACTTGATTTAGAGTCCTAGATGGCAAACCATTTCCAAACCGTACCCAAACTATATACCTGAGACCCCCACCCCCGATTTACTCCAATTAAAACTAAAGTTCGTGTTCGTCATTCACAAAATAAGATTATTAAAGAAAAGTGCGTTGTGGGTGGGTTTTGAGTGTTGTGAGAGATTGTGCTTAGAGGGAGACGCGCAGACAGAAAATGCACATTATACTCCCTCTCTGTCTCCCCTTGTATGTAAAAGAGAAAATGTACAGTAGGTTTACGACACTTGAAAATGTCAAGAGTGTTTTCCTTGGTTGAACATGATAAAAGTTATATGGTTAAGATACTACTCATCTGTATCGATCGAACCATCGATGGTACAACTTCGCCGCAAGTCGAAGCTATTTGTTTCTGTCTTTTTCCAATAAAAACATTCGACAAAATAAAACTGGGGTAAAACAAGACAATTATGATATGCCTTTTCGTTTTCTTCAAACAAATAAGCAGAGTGACAGTAGGTAGACATAAGCTAGACTTTTCAACCGACCCACATTCATGATGTGTATCTTCGGCGTTTGTATACCCTGGGTTAATTTCCGCGTTAGATACATTTGCGAGTTCCAGAGATTCCTCGAAGAGATGACAGCCTGTATTATTCGAGACATTTCACCCCTTTCGGGTAGTCTAAACCCCACAAAAAACCGACTAATTCTATTTTAAGAACAACACACTGAATAAATGTTGCAACCTCTCGTCAATTGCAGGCGATTTCTACACTTGTTATTATTACCCAATGCCCCGTGTAATGTAGATTCATCTTAAATTTATACTAATGTACAAAATAAACAATAAAGTAAACATAAACGATATTCGAAAAACAATCTTATTTGAATGGATTGTATTTGAAGCAATAGGCACAATCTTCTATTCTTCAAATTCAAACATCTTCGTTGAGATTAGTGTTTTATATTTGAATGCAAATATTTCTAATTTATTTTCTTATAATTTCCACATTGTGAATTAAAGGAAGATAAGTTTTAACCCCACTCTGGAGGAAAATACCTAGACTCATCTTAGCCTGGTGTCAGTAATGAACAAAATTTTAAACAGCTTTACCTCTCTCTCGTTCCGTTAAAGCATGCATATCATTATTGTCTGTTCAATTAACTTAGATGTCTGGTTTTTATTAATTATTTCAAAAAATACGCACGTTCGAAATAAATCACGAAAAGAAAGTTGTTTGGTATCCTTGAACCTAAGAGGTTTTTACATGACATAGGGAATGGGACATTTTAAACCTACAAATCTATTGAAATCTGGGTATTTTACCCTCGTTTTCAAAATGAGCGAATAAAGGTTTGATACCATTAGTAATTACGTTTTGTGGAAGGTTCCATTGACTCCTCTTTGTAGGTAGTAAAAGTTGTCGTTCAAATCAATATTGTCCGCTACTGGTATGAAATAAATACCAACTTTGCTCAACAGGATCAAATCCGAACCTTTGTTTGCAATACAAACGAGATGATATGCAGGGTGTCACACGGCATTAACTTGAATGGACAACATTACAGGAGAGCTGTATCATTCATTCTTTTGTCCGTAACCAATTGAATAAAACAGACAGGGCCTCTATTAAAAGTATTGGTATTTCAACGATGCATTTATATGCCCATACATTAATGCACGCTCAAACACCTGAAATCAAAGTAAGGTCCACGAACAATAATATTGTTCAGTATGAACATGCTTTTGAAGCGCCCCTAATTCGTGAATGGGTCTGTCATCAAAGTTTCACCTGGACCCAGTTTGTTGTCGTTTGTCAATGAAAATCAGTGTAAATTGAATAAAAATCCAAAGAAGAAATATGTTTTCAAGTTGGAACCCAATGATCTTGTTGGGTCCAATGATGAATAACAACTTTTCTTTCGTGATTTTTTTCGAAAGCGTATATTTTTTGAAATAATTAATAAAAACCGGACATCTAAGTTAATTGAACAGACAGTAGTATTTGATAAACCCATGTAGTCAAACTAGTGCTTTAGTTGTTGGTTATTGGAATCCATCCCCGTCTCAGTCAGCATTGTTGACTGCTACCCCAAACATTCATTGATATTGGAGGTTTTGATCTATGCCTGACTCCTAAACTAATCGCGTCGATTTCTCCTTCGGAAGGTTCCCACTGTTTTATACCTTTTTTCACATCGGTTGGTTCTGAAGAAGCAACATTTTTCTGATAATGACCGAAATCGCGGAAGTGTCATAAGTGATTTCCCAATCCATCCTCTTAGATGTTTTCCCCGGCTACCCTAGTTCTTCCTACCTCTAAAAGTGCTTTTTCTTCCTTAATGAAGTATTTCCTGATCAAATTATACTGTACAGAAAAAGAATAAAGAAGTAACTGAAAGCGCCAACAAAGTTAACAAATAAATAACAACCAACCAACTAGACAAAAGCATAACCTCCATCGCCCAATTCAGTTTGAAAGAGTGACTTTCTACTTGGAGTTCAATTTAACAATGAAATCGTATTTCGTAATGCATGAAGTAAAGGAGCATTGAGCATAACTGAAAAACTTTATATAAAGTTGACCTTAATTTACTCAACGCAACGTTTATTCTCAACTGCATTATCAGTTCTGGTCAGAGGTTGTAATTTCTTTAATGACATGCTTTTACGATAACACAGTATTTTTTAAGTTTACTTACAAACTTAAGAGAGTGGCGTGGTCTAATGGTTAGAGAGCTTGCCTTTGGACCCAAAGGTCCCGGGTTCAAATCTCGGTGGGGCCACTTGCTGGATTTATTCAAGGTACTCAATTCTGGATTTAATTTGTATAAGAGATATTGGTTAAAATCAGAATTACCACTCTCTTCATGGTTCATTTTGATATGGGCAAAGGAACCATGAAAGCTCTCAATTCCCATTCGGTGTGTATTTGTGTTTGATTAGTTTGTTTGGATGTAGCAACATGGCGCTGATTAAGCTGCTGCCTTGAAGTTGCATTGTTTCTGTTTGATTAGTTTGTTGTATTTCTCTGGCAATTTAGCCTACGGGCTACGATACAAGATTAAATAAACCAGTTATTATTACATGTCAGCACAAACATATAACTTCGTAATTGTACTCACGCCAATCATTATTCATTATCATGTTATATCTTTCTGGTTGTGTATTACCTAATAGAATAAATCCAGTATCTACTTGTATCCTAAATCATTAAACAATGTTTTGTCGAAACCTACAATCATTTTTGAATAATAATTCTTTTCAATCAAAATTCTCGCCATTAATGTTCTTAAGCTAAAATATCTTAACTAAATATGAGGAGAAACAAATGTCAACAGTCAATTAAGTGAACATTAATTTTCACCCGTTGAATTATCGTTAACAAGGTTTAAACGGGGGAATGTAATTTTGTACAAGAGTATGTTGTTCCTTGGCCCACATACAAATGCAAATAAAAAACAAATGTCCCGATGGTGTGATGGCGTTCGGGTATCAAAATCCACAATGCGCTATTGGTCAATTTCTCAATATTCAAGTGGATGGCTTTTAAACCGTATCATGGGAACATGGAATTTAATTAAGGATCGTAAGTGTAAGGATAGCCAGCAGTTGTTCCAAATTTTAACAACATGTTCAACACTAAAGAGCATCAGCAATAATGTATACAGGAATAAGAGTTGCGTAGTAAAGTGGCTTTCAGAATAACACCCTGAAGATATACAAAGAAGCAATGTGCAGTTTTTAAATCTGTGCTGCAGTGATAAAAGAAAATATTAATAGCGGAGGTTGTAGTATTGGCGAGGGGTCTTAATTTGTAAAGCGAGGTGTACTCATTTACGTAGTGCAGTGTATTAATTTGCATAGCAAGGTGTACTCGTTTGCAGTGTGAGGTGTACTCATTGCATAGTGAAGTGTACTCGTTTTCATAGCGAGATGTACTAGGAGGTTTTTTTGTTTGTTGTCCTGTTCTTATTTGTCGTGTTTTGCGTAGTTACCAATCTTAATCTTACACTTATATCTTTTAATCAATTTTGAGTAATTATTTTTTAATCATTATTATTTATCGCTGCATTGTTTTTGTGTATTATAGATACATAGTTCGAAAGCTCAATAAAATGTCCAAGATTGCTACCTACATCTTTCGTATCTTTTCTCACGCATATATCTTACAGTTGGGATAACAAAACTTATGGATATCAGTACAGTATATGCCATTATACATCTTTATGGAGTCTAGAATAGAAAACTGAGTCACACTGACAACTCCTTCAGATTGAACAAATTACCCTGCAGATCACACGTTTTTTTGTCTGGTGTAGCTTCCGCACGGAAGTTGTGCATCTTTCTACCAGTATCAAGTCACGTTCGGTATAATTCATGGTGCGTGTGCATGTTTCATGCCACTTTTCGAGGTAGTGTCACGATCAGGCCTTCATTCGCAAGTCACTTGTCTTTGTATGTGAAAATGATTCTTAAGACCAATGAGTGTTGTCTAAAATGGTCCTAGTTCGTCCCTCAGTGTTCACTACGTTATTTATGCCTTTAACACAGTAAGAGCTGGATTAAAATTTCTCCAAATTATAAGGAATAATATCTAGAAAGTAGATACTGATGTCTCATCATGATCCTTAGCTTGAACTAACACGTGAGATAAAGTGTCTTGCTAAAGTGCACAAGCCCTTGACCGTATTGTGATCTGAACTCATGACCTCTAGATCTCTCGATCGTTATATCATCTTGCCCACACGTGCCTTCCGGAATTTGATACATCGGGAGCCACGGGCTAACAGGTGCTCTTTTGTTGTGTTCAACGATCTAAATTGATAAAAATATAATTCCATCTTTTTCTTAATTTAAAAAAAAATATTATATAGCACAATATGTACCCCTTTCTTTAAATTGTTGGATAGCTTTATTTACTTATTTAGAAATTGAGTCAAACTTTAGCAGGATATGTCCTCTTTGATGTCTCGTAAATCCTTAAATATACTCCTAATTCAATCCAAAGTTACTAAAAAAGAGTACGGAATCCGATACATCTACAGCCCAGCGGGAGCTCCGGATAAACAGGTGAAGTTTTGCTGTGTTCAACGTTCTAAATAGCGTAAATCTTCTTTTTTTCCTTTCTTTTTCCAAAAAAAAACAATATTATATATCAACAATATAGTTCTTTCTTCAAGTTGGTCGGTAGTGTTAATTGTTTGTTTGTTTAAGATTTTTTTTAGATGTTTAGAAAATTGAGCCAAACTTTGTCAAGCTATATCTTTGATGCTCCATAAAACTTTAAACTAGTCTCGTAATTCAATCCAAAGTTACAAAGAAAGAGTCCGGAATCCGATACATCTATAGCGTGACATGAGCTCCAGGTTAACAGGTGCAACTTTGTTGTGAAATACTTCACATGGATTATCACAGGTGTATGATGTGGGTCTAGTTCGTCAGTCTTGTAATCGATACAAATGCTATCGGAAAAGCTGATAACATTTAATGCATTTAGGATTTGCAGATAAAATAAACAAAACATCTTAAAGGGCGAGTATCGCATAAACAAACATTCAGGTGTCATTAAACGCTTAACCCAATTAATTAAAAATTTTGAAAACCTGCATATTCCATTTAAACAGACACTGGAACACTTGAAAAAAGTGCGCTCTCAAGATTTTTAAAAATGCTGTAAAACTTTTAAATACAGTAGTCCTCACCTGAAATATACCCAAATCAGCACACTTATGACTAAACAGAACGATTTTATAATAAATCAACTCCGGAGTGCTTTTATTCAGCACACGACGGATCATACCGTTAAACGCAAGAAAACACGCGCTGGAGTTGATTTTCACGACATCTAGACCATGGTTGTCCGGTCTGTGACCTTTGTGGTTTTCATATCAATGATTACGAGCCTCTTATTAAGGTTAATATCTGTTTTGTGGTAGAAAATTTGATAAGAAAATCCACTTTTTGGTGATGCGATGTTAAAAAAAAGTTAAAAAGAAAATTGTTCACCCTACAAATAAATCCTGCGAACGACCCTGATCGAACCTACATTGATTTCACGATTTGCTTTCATGCATTGTTGATGAAATTTATTATTAAAACCAAAATCACAAAACTGTGACATTTTGCTGATTTAGGAGAGCGCATATTTCTTATTTTCAAGATATCGCTGCTTATCCCTTTAATTAGAGCTGGGAAAATCTTAACTTTTTTCAAAAATCAATATAAGACGAGTTGTTTCCATGGCTAAATTTGATGTAGAATCCAAATCTTGGAAAATGTTTGACCTCCAATAACGTCTGACACCGCTAAAGTGACTTTAAAATTTTGTACATGAAGTCAATTGGCTATTTTGTTATTTTTGGCAAAACAACAAATAAAAGATGATCTTCATCAATTTTGCCAAAAAAATTACAAGAGGTACTGTCTAATGTTAGTCAACAATGTCAACAAATACCAACCGAGGTCATCCTCATTGGCAGAAAAAGATCAATATTTACCAAATTCTTTTCATTGGGGGTAAAGCAGTACATAGTGAGAAGGGCATGGCTGTTTACTGTGATTGTGAGGACAGTGAGGTGAAGCCTTTATAACTAGTAACAAAAGTTTGTCAATAGTTGTTCATGGAAGATAATAATCAAACCAAGGCCAAGAGAGCTTGTGGGTGAATGGACCTTTAAAGGATAATGTATTGTTGTAATCCAAGTCTTTATATAGCTGTCACAAAAAATATCAATGAAAAAAAAAAAAAAAAAAAAAAAATCCACTTTTTGGTGATGCGATGTTAAAAAAAAGTTATATCGCACAGATGTACCCTTCTTTAAAATTGTTGGATAGCTTTATTTACTATTTAGAAATTGAGTCAAACTTTAGCAGGATATGTCCTCTTTGAGTATCGTAAATCCTTAAATATACTACTCATTCATCCAAAGTACTAAAAAAGATACGGGAATGTCTGCCGATACATCACAGCCCAGCGGTGAGCTAGGATAAACAGGTGAAGTTTTGCTGTGTTCAAACGTTCTAAATAGCGTAAAATCTTCTTTTTTTTCCTTTCTTTTTCCAAAAAAACCCAATATTATTATAATCCAACAATATAGTTCTTATTCAAGTGGTCGGTAGTGTTAATGTTGTTAAGATTTTATTAGTTGTTTAGAAAGTGAGCCAAGCGTTGTCAAGTATATCTTTGAGCTCAATAAAACCTTTTAAAACAGGAGTGCAATGGTTTTGGGGTGTATAATAATTATAATAGGGGTCTGTTTTTGATATTAGAGTGTATCGTTGAGCATGGCTACAGAGCGCACGCTCTGTAGCCATGGCGCGTATGTTCAAGGGTAGTATGTGATAGAGATTATTTTGCAGGGGACGTTTGGAGTTGTGAGTTATGCAGTTTAATTTAACCGAAGCATGATTGATGTGAACTTAATATTTTTTCTAATTTAATCATGATATACTACGCTCTTTTGAAACAAAGGGTTAAGAGATGCTTTTTAATGTCACTGGGACCGAGACTGCATAGTAAATGCATGTAGCAGTATCACAAAATAACAGTATTGCGTTTTTTTTTTGAAAGCCCCAATGCCCAAATCGAGGCAGATGGTCTCCCTCCCTGTACAGAACCAATGTATAGTCTCAAATCTTGATCGATTACGCTGTCACAACAGAGATACAGAATGCTGCTGCTTGCCGTATTGTAGTTTATAAACGGTAACGAGATGAATTGTTGGTGTCAGGTCAGGTTAAAGTTCAGTGTCAGGTATAGCATATCAGTGTGCTATTCGGGGGCGACCGATATGATATAATCCGACTATGTAAAATCAAGGTCTATAATATTGACCCTCGCCCAAAGTGCTATTATTTTTTTACAAAATGTCTATTTTATTTTATTATGTCTAAACAGTACAAAATTTCCTTTTCCCTAAGTCTCAAAAACCGACGCTACGATGACGATAATAGGTTGTTTTTTTTCCAATGTAGGGATTACGTACGTATTTTTACTGAATGGGTCCCCCGAAGCAAATAATAAACCAATCAATGCCGTGAAGTCATCAAATCTTTATTTTTCCAAAAAATGGATGGTATTCCCATAATAAAATTCCTGTTTAAGATTCAACACTGTTATTGTTCTTTAATAATTTAATTCAAATTGTCCCCGATGAGTGTGAAAAAGATGGGTCCATAAGGTCTACAACTGAAAACAAAGTCAGCAGGTTAAATACCCTTACCGTGGAGTGAATGAGCAGACGGATCCCGTGTTAGTTGTAGCAGGCTTACAGCCACTGCGCGCGGCTGCGGGGTGTTATGGTTCTAGTCTCGTAATCAATCCAAAGTTACAAAGAAAGAGTCCGGAATCCGATACATCTATAGCGTGACATGAGCTCAGGTTAACAGGTGCAACTGTGTTGTGAAAAAAGTATTCACATGGATTATCACAGGTGTATGATGTGGGTTCAGTTGTCAGTTTGTAATCGATTACAAATGCTTCGGAAAAGCTGAAACATTTTAATGCACTTAGGATTTGACAGATTAAAATAAAACAAAACATCTTAAAGGGCGAGTATCGCATAAACAAACATTCAGGTGTCATTAAACGATTAACCCAATTAATTACAATTTTTTTGGGGAAACTGCATATTCCATTTAAACAGACACTGGAACACTTGAAAGGCGCTCTCAAGTTGTAAAAATGTTTATGTAAAAACTTTATATACAGTAGTCATCACCGTGAAATACCGTGTGTCCCAAAAAAAGCCAACACTTGGTGGCAGGGCGCCAATAAGTTTTGAACAAAAGCAAGGTGTACTCGTTTGCAGTGTGAGGTGTACTCATTGCATAGTGAAGTGTACTCGTTTTCATAGCGAGATGTACTAGGAGGTTTTTTTGTTTGTTGTCCTGTTCTTATTTGTCGTGTTTTGCGTAGTTACCAATCTTAATCTTACACTTATATCTTTTAATCAATTTTGAGTAATTATTTTTTAATCATTATTATTTATCGCTGCATTGTTTTTGTGTATTATAGATACATAGTTCGAAAGCTCAATAAAATGTCCAAGATTGCTACCTACATCTTTCGTATCTTTTCTCACGCATATATCTTACAGTTGGGATAACAAAACTTATGGATATCAGTACAGTATATGCCATTATACATCTTTATGGAGTCTAGAATAGAAAACTGAGTCACACTGACAACTCCTTCAGATTGAACAAATTACCCTGCAGATCACACGTTTTTTTGTCTGGTGTAGCTTCCGCACGGAAGTTGTGCATCTTTCTACCAGTATCAAGTCACGTTCGGTATAATTCATGGTGCGTGTGCATGTTTCATGCCACTTTTCGAGGTAGTGTCACGATCAGGCCTTCATTCGCAAGTCACTTGTCTTTGTATGTGAAAATGATTCTTAAGACCAATGAGTGTTGTCTAAAATGGTCCTAGTTCGTCCCTCAGTGTTCACTACGTTATTTATGCCTTTAACACAGTAAGAGCTGGATTAAAATTTCTCCAAATTATAAGGAATAATATCTAGAAAGTAGATACTGATGTCTCATCATGATCCTTAGCTTGAACTAACACGTGAGATAAAGTGTCTTGCTAAAGTGCACAAGCCCTTGACCGTATTGTGATCTGAACTCATGACCTCTAGATCTCTCGATCGTTATATCATCTTGCCCACACGTGCCTTCCGGAATTTGATACATCGGGAGCCACGGGCTAACAGGTGCTCTTTTGTTGTGTTCAACGATCTAAATTGATAAAAATATAATTCCATCTTTTTCTTAATTTAAAAAAAAATATTATATAGCACAATATGTACCCCTTTCTTTAAATTGTTGGATAGCTTTATTTACTTATTTAGAAATTGAGTCAAACTTTAGCAGGATATGTCCTCTTTGATGTCTCGTAAATCCTTAAATATACTCCTAATTCAATCCAAAGTTACTAAAAAAGAGTACGGAATCCGATACATCTACAGCCCAGCGGGAGCTCCGGATAAACAGGTGAAGTTTTGCTGTGTTCAACGTTCTAAATAGCGTAAATCTTCTTTTTTTCCTTTCTTTTTCCAAAAAAAAACAATATTATATATCAACAATATAGTTCTTTCTTCAAGTTGGTCGGTAGTGTTAATTGTTTGTTTGTTTAAGATTTTTTTTAGATGTTTAGAAAATTGAGCCAAACTTTGTCAAGCTATATCTTTGATGCTCCATAAAACTTTAAACTAGTCTCGTAATTCAATCCAAAGTTACAAAGAAAGAGTCCGGAATCCGATACATCTATAGCGTGACATGAGCTCCAGGTTAACAGGTGCAACTTTGTTGTGAAATACTTCACATGGATTATCACAGGTGTATGATGTGGGTCTAGTTCGTCAGTCTTGTAATCGATACAAATGCTATCGGAAAAGCTGATAACATTTAATGCATTTAGGATTTGCAGATAAAATAAACAAAACATCTTAAAGGGCGAGTATCGCATAAACAAACATTCAGGTGTCATTAAACGCTTAACCCAATTAATTAAAAATTTTGAAAACCTGCATATTCCATTTAAACAGACACTGGAACACTTGAAAAAAGTGCGCTCTCAAGATTTTTAAAAATGCTGTAAAACTTTTAAATACAGTAGTCCTCACCTGAAATATACCCAAATCAGCACACTTATGACTAAACAGAACGATTTTATAATAAATCAACTCCGGAGTGCTTTTATTCAGCACACGACGGATCATACCGTTAAACGCAAGAAAACACGCGCTGGAGTTGATTTTCACGACATCTAGACCATGGTTGTCCGGTCTGTGACCTTTGTGGTTTTCATATCAATGATTACGAGCCTCTTATTAAGGTTAATATCTGTTTTGTGGTAGAAAATTTGATAAGAAAATCCACTTTTTGGTGATGCGATGTTAAAAAAAAGTTAAAAAGAAAATTGTTCACCCTACAAATAAATCCTGCGAACGACCCTGATCGAACCTACATTGATTTCACGATTTGCTTTCATGCATTGTTGATGAAATTTATTATTAAAACCAAAATCACAAAACTGTGACATTTTGCTGATTTAGGAGAGCGCATATTTCTTATTTTCAAGATATCGCTGCTTATCCCTTTAATTAGAGCTGGGAAAATCTTAACTTTTTTCAAAAATCAATATAAGACGAGTTGTTTCCATGGCTAAATTTGATGTAGAATCCAAATCTTGGAAAATGTTTGACCTCCAATAACGTCTGACACCGCTAAAGTGACTTTAAAATTTTGTACATGAAGTCAATTGGCTATTTTGTTATTTTTGGCAAAACAACAAATAAAAGATGATCTTCATCAATTTTGCCAAAAAAATTACAAGAGGTACTGTCTAATGTTAGTCAACAATGTCAACAAATACCAACCGAGGTCATCCTCATTGGCAGAAAAAGATCAATATTTACCAAATTCTTTTCATTGGGGGTAAAGCAGTACATAGTGAGAAGGGCATGGCTGTTTACTGTGATTGTGAGGACAGTGAGGTGAAGCCTTTATAACTAGTAACAAAAGTTTGTCAATAGTTGTTCATGGAAGATAATAATCAAACCAAGGCCAAGAGAGCTTGTGGGTGAATGGACCTTTAAAGGATAATGTATTGTTGTAATCCAAGTCTTTATATAGCTGTCACAAAAAATATCAATGAAAAAAAAAAAAAAAAAAAAAAAATCCACTTTTTGGTGATGCGATGTTAAAAAAAAGTTAAAAAGAAAATTGTTCACCCTACAAATAAATCCTGCGAACGACCCTGATCGAACCTACATTGATTTCACGATTTGCTTTCATGCATTCACACAAGGTAACCTAATAGATCAGTAGCTGCACTGAATTGTGTACATTTCGCCTTTGTTGCAATGAAAATTCATGTTGATGAAATTTATTATTAAAACCAAAATCACAAAACTGTGACATTTTGCTGATTTAGGAGAGCGCATATTTCTTATTTTCAAGATATCGCTGCTTATCCCTTTAATTAGAGCTGGGAAAATCTTAACTTTTTTCAAAAATCAATATAAGACGAGTTGTTTCCATGGCTAAATTTGATGTAGAATCCAAATCTTGGAAAATGTTTGACCTCCAATAACGTCTGACACCGCTAAAGTGACTTTAAAATTTTGTACATGAAGTCAATTGGCTATTTTGTTATTTTTGGCAAAACAACAAATAAAAGATGATCTTCATCAATTTTGCCAAAAAAATTACAAGAGGTACTGTCTAATGTTAGTCAACAATGTCAACAAATACCAACCGAGGTCATCCTCATTGGCAGAAAAAGATCAATATTTACCAAATTCTTTTCATTGGGGGTAAAGCAGTACATAGTGAGAAGGGCATGGCTGTTTACTGTGATTGTGAGGACAGTGAGGTGAAGCCTTTATAACTAGTAACAAAAGTTTGTCAATAGTTGTTCATGGAAGATAATAATCAAACCAAGGCCAAGAGAGCTTGTGGGTGAATGGACCTTTAAAGGATAATGTATTGTTGTAATCCAAGTCTTTATATAGCTGTCACAAAAAATATCAATGGTACTGGGATGGTTCCTCCCAAGGGAATGTCCGTAACCTGACCCATCTGACACACTTTTTTCAGACACACTTATGAATTCGGAAACCCTTCACGGAATAAAGCTCAGGTTTATTCCGTTAAGGTTTCCGAATTCATAAGTGTGTCAGAAAAAAGTGTGTCCGATGGATCAGGTTACGGAAACTCCCTCCTCCCAATGGGGCACTATCATTAATATCACAATAAGAAGACAGCTCTTTGCAAGTGGGGTTGTATTTGTTGTGGTTATGAACAAAAATGATTAGGTCAAATGTTTGCAGTTGAAAGGAAGGGTCTGGCCTAATGCTATTCTTTATAGTGATGTTGGTCCATCTGTATAAGAGAAATTTGATTTTTATAGACATGACAATGGTTCCAATAGAAACCTATGGTTTTACCAAGGGACTTAAAGGTCCATGGACATGCTTTAAATATACTTATAATACCACCAAAAATGGTTTCATTCATAGTATGTATTGGTATCAATGTAAGATCTGCATGAAGCAGTAATTGAGAAACCGTATATTTGATAAAAATTGGGCATAATATCATGTGTTTTGGACAAGCTTTCAAAGGAAATTCCAAAACGAAAGTGGTTATCGCGCTGGCAGTCATGACCCGGAAGTGACGCCCGAGTAACAAATACGCGATACGCGTCATGATCGTCATCGTGGAACGGACGTGCGCCCAGTTTTCTTGCATACGTACACAGTTGACTTCTCGCGGTATATGCGTCGTATGTGTTGTATCATATGGCATAATTTTTCTTGATTTGATGCCTTAAAATTACGCTAATAATGCGCTGTATTGTCGCCGGCTGCACCAGCGGCGACCGTACCGACAAGGAGAATCAGAACAGAATAGCTTTATTCAAGTTCCCAGACAAAGAAACCGACAAGGAGAGATTTCTGGAGTGTGCGGTGCGGTTAGCCCACGTGTGAGTTTTGTTTACAACTTGGTACTCTGACGTCATTAACGGAGTCAAATCAACGACTTATATAAGATAGACAAGCGCATTCTCCACAAACGGCGTAACCAAAAACGAGGTGCCCAAAAGTATTATGATGAGCATACGCACTTCATTATCATAGTTTTGGGCACCACCATATTTGGTTTACGTATCGTCGTATTTGGAAAGTCCTTATGCATATTTATGAGACACGCGAGTATTTTACGTTCACCACACTTCACACTTAGCGAGTGAAAACAACAAAAACAACCGATGCCACATGCTATCACTCGGACTCAAATACCTCTTTTCCTAAGCAAAATTAACAGGGGTCATCGGGAGACTTTTTGTGCATTAGGATTGCAGGAATCTTTTTAGATGCATGGTTTCTTTCATTGGTTTTCGCATAATTATTGCAGAAAAATCGGCCGATCAGACAATGGAACACTGGGGAAATGCAACACTGATAACATAATGCGTGACGCACCTATTTATAGGTGTGTGTGCTTGTGCAGTAACAGCGACGACGCGCGGCTGGTTGCGCAACAAGAAGGATTTAGAAATCGGTTACGTTGCTGGCCTATTCAATAACACGAGCGTTTCCCCTCTTGGTTTATATTTTAGCTCTATGGGTCAAATCCAACTCCAGCATCTTGATACGCGTTCGCGAAAACAGGGGAAGGCCCTGTCAGTTTGGGTATATTTACCCTTGAAATTTAACACTTTCCCGATGTTCACTTTAAAAAATCTGTGTTGCGATATGATCAGGATACTGTTGAGGTACGAAAATGTAAGAAATTAAGAAATGTCTACTCAGCCGTGTCCATGGACCTTTAATATACGTATGTTTATGTGCTAGTAACTTGTTACTGGTTTGTGTAAGGCAGATATTGGCAAAGTGACTAATTTTACCCTTGAATCAATTGACTTCATGTACAAAATTTGAAAGTCACTTTAGTGGTGTCAGACGTCATTGGAGGTCGAAAATTGTGCTAGCTAGATTTGGATTCTAGATCAAATTTGGCCATGGAAACAACTCGTCTTTATAAATTTCTGGTGATGTGCCCAACCATACTTTAAATGTGTACCTTAATATATCAATAATCATTAACATTAATGCCGGTTTTAACGTGTGTTAATGCTGATTGTGTGTCTTTACCGGCAAAATATACAATATAACACGCAGAAGTGATGTCCGCGTTGATTTAAAGAGACACTGGCACATTTTGAAAAATAGTGCGCCCTCTAGAAAATGTGCCAATGCCGCTTTAAAACTTTGATTTACATTGCGGTGCATTACGTGATCCTGTCTTCTGGTGGCAGTCTTTCCTATTCAGGAAAGGATACCAACCTTGAAACAGCAACGCACCATTATAGTTGTCTACATTGGATAAAACAGGAGAGATAGATATCACTGATTTGGAGTGTCAACTGAGAAGAGTTACTTGATGCGGTGAAAATAGACTAATATATTTTCAAGGTGAATTGAAGATAGATAAATGTGATTGTCCCGTGAGATATGGTAATCGACAGAGCACGCCCAAGTGCGTTAAGTTAGATATGCATTGACATACTTATGTGATGCTCCCCAGAGTCTTTGATCAAAGAGCACAGATAGATACTTAATGTTTGATACACATTGACAATTCCGTTTGATAGCCCCATGAGAGACTCTTAATTTTTCTGTTTCATCAAATACCCTATCCATTAATGTTGCTACGATCTACTTACAACTTCCTTGAACTCTTTTGCTTTCTGCAACCCATACAAGTCTATTTTTTATTATTGTTGCTGACAATGCTTTCTTTTAATGGTTGCGAGTTAAGACCCTTGAGGATAGTAGATCGTGTGTGTTAAAGAGCTTCATAATAATTATCTATTAATTAAATATCTGTTGTATCTGGAAAACAATGGAAATAGATATAGGGGAGAGGGTTGTGGGGAGGCAAGTGATGGGAAGATAAGAAAGAGAGAATACCTCTTGATTATTTTTACGATAAAAAGATAATTTTATAATTATTTTATTCAAAGTGATTACAATAAGACTTACTTCACATATTATACAGTTGCTATCATCAAAATTAGATCAATAACATAGCAAAGAGGTAATGTAAGTTAGAAATAAATGTATTTTCTTAGCGTTTTAGATGACTATCTTTAGTTCTAGCTGACTATTTTTAAATTAATACACAGAAAAATTAAATTTCAAAATCTCTGAGTCAGCCTTTAAGTTTAAGTGAAAAACTGACATCAAATTTAAAGAGTACATATTTCTAAGTCTTCTAATTGTGTCTGACATTTGTACAAAATCAAAACACCAAAATTATTTTCAGATAAGGAAAAGTGCTTTAAGCAGGTTTATTTTCTTAAACCAGAGCCCTTATCCGAATGTCAGGAAGTATTCAGTGTTAACTACTGGCCAACATAAAGATCTATAACAAGGTTTAAATTTACTGCTGGTCAGCATAAAGAGCAAAACACAGTTCAAATTTGATCGCACACTTTCCACATGATCAACGTGACCTTTTCAGAATGGTTTCCTGACACACTCTTTATAATGTTTATAGATTGATCGAAATGGTTCATTCCAGACATTGACAAACATTCGAGTTGTAGAAAAACAACAAAGTCCTAATTCAGTTGGTCTAGTACAGCAAAACTTTTAAATATTTGCAATTCGAAAATAAACAAGTTTTTCCTGTGTGTTCTTCTTCTTTCTAGAACGACATACATGTTTTACACTTTATTGTGTGTAATTTGACAGTTTCAATATTTACAATTCAATTTTTTTCAAAGGTGTTTTTTGCGTGTTCTTCTTTCTAGAAGGAATCTATAGACATCATTACATCGTCAACAATGTTAGATGTTCGATTGTACTTTCTGATCATATCCAGTCGTAGATTTGACAAAATAATCTCTTCAATAACATTCAACGATTTCCATTTAATTTTTGTTAAGGAAAGTAAGTTGTTTATTGCAATTGCATTCTGTACCAAAAAGACAATATCTATTTGTCAGGTTTCTTTACATTTCGCCGTGGACGAAATAGAAAAGGAATTGTTTTACGTATCGACGTATTTGGAAAGTCCTTATGCCTATTTATGAGAAACGCGAGTATTTTACGTTCACCACACTTCACACTTAGCAGTGAAAACAACAAACCACCGATGCCACATGCTATCACTCGGACCAAATACCTTCTTTGTGCCTAGCAAAATTAACAGGGGTCTCAAAAGACTTTTTGTGCATTAGGAGTGCAGGAATCTTTTAGATGCTGGTTTCTTTCATCGATTGTTTTCGCCATAATTATTGCAAGAAAAATCGGCCGATCAGACAATGGAACACTGGGGAAATGCACCACGGATAACATAATCGTGACCGCAACCTATTTACAGGTTGCGTGTGCTTTGCAGTAACAGCGACGACGCGCCGGCTGGTTGCGCAACAAGAAGGATGCCGCGCGAGGTGTGGAAGAAATCGGTTACGTTGCTGGCCTATTCAATAACCCTGAAGCGTTTCCCCGCTTGGTTTATAATTTTAGCTCTATGGGTCAAATCCAATTCCATCCATTCCAGCAATCTTGATCCCTTCGCGAAACAGGGGAAGGGCCCCTGTATTTGGGTATATTTACCCTTGAACATTAAAAACACTTTCCCGATGTTCACTTTTAAAAAAAATCTGTGTTGCGATATGATCAGGATACTGTTGAGGTACGAAAATGTAAGAAATTAAAAATGTCTCCTCAAGCCGTTAATTGCACCTTTAATTACTTATGTTTTATGTGCTGTAATGTAGTTGTTACTGGTTTGTTTTAGGCGATATTGGCAAAGTGACTAATTTTACCCTTGAATCAATTGACTTCATGTACAAAATTTGAAAGTCACGTTAGTGGTGTCAGACGTCCATTCTGGAGGTCGAAAAATTGGTGCTAGCTAGTTGGTTCTAGATCGAATTTGGCCATGGAAACAACTCGTCTTTATAAATTTCTGTGATGTGCCACCATAACTTTAAATTTGTACCTTAAACGCAAACGCATCAATAATCATTAACATTAATGCCGTTTTAAAACGTTTGTTAATGCTGATTGTGGTCTTTACCACGGCGCAAAAATCTACATATAACACGCAAGAAGTGATGTCTCTTGATTTTAAAGAGACACTGGCACATTTGATGAAAAATAGTGCGCCCCATCTAGAAAATGTGCAATGCCTCTTTAAAAAAAACTTTGATTACATTGCGGTGCATTACGTGATCCTGTCTTCTGGTGGCAGTCTTTCCTATTCAGGAAAGGAATACCAACCTTGAAACATCAAACCACCATTATAGAGTTGTCTCATTGGATAAAACAAGGAGAGATAGATATCACTGATTTGGAGTGTCAACTGAGAAGAGTTACTTGATGCGGTGAAAAATAACTAATATATTTTCAAGTTGAAATTGAAGATAATCAATGTGATTGTCCCGTGAGATATGGTAATCGACAGAGCACGCCCAAGTGCGTTAAGTTAATATGCTTGACATCTTATGGATGCTCCCCAGATCTTGATCAAAGAGCACAGATAGATCTTAAATGTTTGATACACATTGACAATTCCGTTGAATAGCCCCTGAGAGACTCTTATTTTTCTGTTTCATCAATACCCCTATCCATTAATGTTGCTACGAGCTACTTACAACTTCCTTGAACTCTTTTGCTTTCTGCAACCCATACAAGTCTTTTTTATTATTGTTGCTGACAATGCTTTCTTTTAATGGTTGCGAGTTAAGACCCTTAGAGGATAGTAGAAATCGTGTGTGTAAAGAGCTTCATAATATTATCTATTAATTAAATATCTGGTTGTATCTGGAAACAATGGAAATAGATATAGGGGAGAGGGTTGTGGGGAGGCAAGTGATGGGAAGATCATAAAGAGAGAATACCTCTTGAATTATTTTTTCGGACAAGATCATTTTATATTTATTTTTATTCAAAGTGATGACAATAAGACTTACTTCACTTTATCCAGTGGGTGCTATCATCCAAATTAGATAATACATAATAGCAAAGAGGCCAATGTAGTTAGAAATACATGTTTTTTCTAGCGTTTTAAAGAATGACTCATCTTTAGTTCTAGCTGACTATTTTTTTAATTAATACACAGAAAATTAAATTTCAAAATCTCTGAGTCAGCCTTTAAAGTTGAACAGTGAAAACTTACATCAAATTTAAAGAGTACATATTTCTAAGTCTTCTATTGTGTCTGACATTTTACAAAATCAAAACACCAAAATTCTTTTTCAGATAAGGAAATGCTTTTAAGCAGGTTTAATTTTCTTAAAGCCATAGCCCTTATCCGAATGTCAGGAAGTAATTTCAGTGTTAACTACTGAGTACTAATTCCCCTTCCCCCCCTCCCCTCCCTCCTCTCTCCCCCTTTTTAAGGGACGCGGTCAGAGAAAGAGCAAAACAAAGTGCAAAGGGAGCGCAACACTGTCCACAGGACAACGGGACCTTGTGCAGAAGGGGTTCGGACACAATCTTTAATAATGGTTATAGATTGATCGAATGGTTCATTCCATACATTGACAAACATTCGAGTTGTAGAAAAACAACAAAGTCCTAATTCAGTTGGTCGAGTACAGCAAAACTTTTAAATATTTGCAATTCGAAAATAAACAAGTTTTTCCTGTGTGTTCTTCTTCTTTCTAGAACGACATACATGTTTTACACTTTATTGTGTGTAATTTGACAGTTTCAATATTTACAATTCAATTTTTTTCAAAGGTGTTTTTTGCGTGTTCTTCTTTCTAGAAGGAATCTATAGACATCATTACATCGTCAACAATGTTAGATGTTCGATTGTACTTTCTGATCATATCCAGTCGTAGATTTGACAAAATAATCTCTTCAATAACATCAACGATTTCCATTTAATTTTTGTTAAGGAAAGTAAGTTGTTTATTGCAATTGCATTCTGTACCAAAAAGACAATATCTATTTGTCAGGTTTCTTTACATTTCGCCGTGGACGAAATAGAAAAGGAATTGTTTTACCCATTGTGCTCACTATGCATTAGAAAATAACGTATTATTTTATTTCATGCTTATTAAAACTTTATATTATCTCGTGACTCTAAAGTAAAATTGCATGATAAAAAATATTAAAACAAATCTGAATAGAACACATACAAAATATTAATTATCAAACAATAGAGAAAAACATAATTAAAAGTCATTGCACATACACATTTATATAACGTAAAAGTTACTGCACCTGCAAATATATTACTTTTAATCATATTTAATAAAAATACAAATAATGAACAAAATATTACATCTGCAATTCAGGCATCGACAAGATAAAAAAAGAATATTGCACATTTAATTCTGAAAATGCGTACATACAGGATCGACCCTATTTGTTAAGAAGGGTATTATGCAGTAGGGTATAGGGCTATTTTGAAATGGGTGGTTACCGGGGGGTTCTCAAGGGTTTGTTGGGTACCCATGCTCGTTCCAGGGGTTCTGAAAGTGACCCCTAACGGGACCAATTTTCAGTGAAAATATACCCCTAACGGGACCAGTATTGAGTTAAAATATACCCGTTTTCGATGAAAATATACCCCTAACGGGACCAATTTGCGGTAAAATTATACTCCTAGCGGGACCTGCTTTCAATACGTGAATAAAAAGTATACCTTTTAAAGAACCAATAGATGAGAAAAATAACACTTGCACTACTGTAAGAAAAATTATACACTGCAGGGTTATTTTACTGACATGTTAAAGTTAATTTTCCCATTTTTTTCAATGAGCCAGTCACAATCTTACCTGAATTTGATACCCCTAGCGGGACTAGAACTTGATTATTGTGAATTTGATACCCTTGGCGATAGTCCCGCATTTGCAGCTAGTCCCTCTTTTTTTTGGAACGAGCATGGGTACCCGACCAAAATCCAAGAACCCCCCCCCCCCCCGGGTGATTCTAAAACGCAGTTTGGGAAGGTTAGTGAAGGTTGTGACCATGATCTACCAACCTGGACGGGGGAAGAAGATATTTTGTACGCTATGATTTGACAAGCCCTTTGGCGAACCTTCGACAATGATCTTCTCCCTTATCTTCAAGGAGCTCTAGGTCACAAACCTTGACTGCCTCATCGTAAGATATAAACTGATAGCCTAAGATAATCTTGCTTACATACTTTTGTATTTGCTCTAATGTTTTTTGTAGTGCTAGGTATTTTAATAAAATAATCGTTTGACCTCAAAATAATTGCAACAGAAACAATTTTGGGGATGTATACATAGCGGGGAACATGCAATGCATGGGCAAGGTTTGTATAAGGAGAACTATAAAGTAGGTATAATTGTAATAAAATCTATACGAACATTCTGGCCATATCCTAAGGATTAAAAAGGTAGTTTACCCTATCTGTGGGTTGTAGTTTAATAGTTATAAGGCAATAAAGGTTCAAGGTCATCCTGGGGTAACATTATCAGAATGCTCCGATTTTCTTTTCAAAATTGTCCCAACTTCTTCATGTAAGCCCAAAGGACCAGGAAATACTTGCACTCATTTCACCATTTTGTCACGTAATTAGAGGTCAAAATTTAACAATGGTCTATACATATCCTATGGGGGTCAATAATACGTATGTTAATCTAATTTACATACTAAAATTTAAGTGCACAGAAAATATGCATTTTCTCTAATATGATATGACCAGACAAACTGGTTTCGTCAAAATCGGAACACTCTGAAAGAATTACCCTAGGATGACCTTGAACCGTTATGAGCCTATAATCTTCAAAATAATGACCGTAGATATGGCAAACTAAACCATTTTTTAATCCTCATGACCAGATGAATAAGTTGGAATAGGTAGACCTGTTTTAATTTTGACCCCTGTACAAAACCTTCACCTTTTTTTTTTACGTGTTCCCCATTCTTGATTTTTTCTAGACTTTCGACACATTCTGTGACAATTTAGAAGTATGATAACACAAAACAAATATGTTTCTGTTGCAATTGTAGTGCACTATTGAGTAGATGTATCACGTAGCCCTTATAAACTGTAACAAGCTCTACTTTACTGAAACCAAATTCTTTAGAAGTGTGAGCATGTACAACTTTTGGTTGGCCTTCTTTGTGATTGCATTCACATCAGTTTCCCATTTTAGATCATAAGCCAAATACCAAGTATCTTTGTCTCTGTGTCAAAGATAAGAGGTATCCCAGAGATACTTAGTAGCTAAGTAGAAGTGTATATGAAAACAGTAGAAAGGTATATGTATGGAAGATCTTTAAAACATGTGTCAAATGTTATATAGTTTAAAAATCATATGAGTATAATCATTTGAAAAAGTATGTCATATTTGTTTCATCATAAGGACTATTAAATGAATGTGTAGTTTGTCTAGTCGAGTAGAATTAGAGTGCAGGTCAAATCCTTAACCAGGTCACGTAGGTATAGTAAGCTATATCGTCGCTGGGCGGGAAAAACCTCATATGTGCATTTGACCTTTGAGAGCAAAATCTCACACGTAGTAAAAAACGGTAACATGACAAAACCTCATATGTAACATTTCGGGAGACACCAAAACTGAATAATTTGCTGTAATTCCTTGCACAAGAAAGGTTTTCCTTTCTAATATATTTACCCAATTATTTACTCCAGATCCTGAAATAAACTGCCATATAATTTACTATCATATTTCAAACTAGAACCCCGATATGACCAAAATGCACATATGAGGTTTTAGCACTGGGACCCACTTTTTACATATGAGGTTTGCATTTGACATGTTTGACCTCTGGAGTTACATATGAGGTTTTTCCCGCCCAGCGACGATATGTTTATTTAGTAATAGTCCTATAACATAACAAATATTTTCGCCTGAATTTTATGTTGGTTAGATAACTTTGAATTCTATACGCCTATTAACCTTTGACCTGTGATTGCACGACATTCCTATATTTCTCTTCGGCTTTATACAGGATGTCTCAGAAAGAACGTTACCCTCCAGAAACGGCAAATGTTGCTTATTTAATCAATTCTTATCCTTGTTTTAGCTTTATATTATGAAAATATGTACTTTTTTGAACATATGGTAAAAATATGAAAGACAACGGTGAAAATATAACCAAACAATGTCTATTTCCCTAAAAATGATGCAAACCTATTTTGTACACGGCTAGCATTAGCAGAGGAAACCATGGATGCAAATATCCCCAACATAAAAATGTTTATGTTGGGAATTTTTTTTCACGGTTTTCTTTCTTGTTTTCACCATATGTATGTCATTTGATGACATTTTCTAAAACCAAACAGAAAGAAATGGTTTCTGTTGCAATTTTGTCCAGCTTGGAACACTTATTTAATTGACTGGTGTATATCCAGAAGATGAAGAAACAAAGAATGATCATATCCGGTAATCTGTTACCAAATCCAGTAACAGTACCAAATCATACGCTTTTGCCCGGACTCTTGACAAAAAGCCTATATTATCTGTCAATCAACATTGCTTGTATATACATTGACTTCAGCGAAGCTGAACAGATGGGAAGGGACTCTTTTCTTTAGAATGTGATTTTTAAGTCAATATACATTAAGAAATATATTATTATTATTCAGTTTTGCAACGAACAGATATGATACTGGCAATTGAATTAAGTAATATCAATGATCTTGTTAGTTAAGAGAACAGAACATTTCAATCGAACAAACACGCGTGTCCAATCATACCACGCGTGTTCTGAATAGAATTCGCAAACAAATGAGGGATTATAGGCTTCACTAACGCGACAACGTAACTAATCAAAAGTATCATGTTCTGATTACTTCGGTAGTTTTTCGTGTGTGCTGCAATATAATAATAATAATAATAATAATTATAATTATAATAGGAGGTTTTGATATTGGACCCTATTTAAAACATTGGAGGTACTGAAAATACTCGTGAGAGGCTTTTCCTGCCCATATCATTTAGCTAGTAAATGCAAATGGTCTGGGATGTGATGTCATATACTAAACCATTCAATGAGATACACGTGTGAAAAACTATTGTCGCAACCGTTTCAGTGGGAGAACAACAGCAAGTATAAAAGGGATGAGTAAAACAGCAAAGATAGAATAAATCCTCATCACAACTTGCATAGGAGAAGAAGCAACACAAGACACATATGGACAAACAATACGACGTTTCGGCGAGATAAAACCTGTCTTTTTCAAGTATATGTAATCTCAAAAGACCTACTTGAAAAAGGGCAGGTTTTATCTCGCCGAAACGTCGTATTGTTTGTCTATTTCCGTTTGTCCATTTCTGCCTTGTGTTGTTTCCTGGCCGTATAAAAGCTGGGATGAGCATTTTATTCACTCTGAAATACTGATAACAAACGTCTAGGCTGGTGTTTCCTACCTATTAGTAAAGCGTACTTTTCGGTGATGAGAAGTCAAAAAAACAACGGCGGGATAGGTTCCCCTTTTCGAAGAGTAGCCCCCCCTTAAATACATCCTGCGTACTGTCTTGCCCAGGAGTCGTTTTTATTCAGCATATCTCTTTTCTACACTAACTTAAAAGGTTACTTCTTTTTATTTTTTAATTAATATAAACAGGATTACTGAAAGTCATAATCCGATGAAACGCAACACTCATTAAGTAATTGATTTGTAGTGTCCATGAATATTTTCATGTACCTTACTGCACTGTTTATGTTTAACGGGACACAAGGACCGTTGCAGAAAAGGAAAAGGGAGTCCTTAATTGGTCTTTGTTCATCTCTATAATGCATACCAGTGTATTAATTCACACATGAAATGAATAAGCCACAAATATGCCACTTTATAATATAATATAAATAAATGCACATTTATTATTGCAATTGACATACTCAGTTTAACTAAATTGAACGATTATGATGTGAACTCTACGAAAATATACCAATTAAATTGTTGTACTTCGTAATAAATAAATTCATTTTACTTGACAAGGAATTCAAGTGGTATAGGCCCATAATAGCAATCATGAAGTAGGCCTATGTAACATCTTTTTTTTTAACTACATTGCTTTTTACAATTATCCCTGAGAATATCAATTACATATTTTTTTCAAGTCCCAATATCAGCTGTGGCATGTTGTTTACAGACAGGTTAATTCCACACAGCCTAAGCATCCACGCACCATAGCAAGATATTGACCCAGATGTTGGTTTTATCTGGTTGCTGGTTATCAAAAATCTAGACTTCTGAAAGGTAAGGACAAACTGTTGGGGAGAAAAGGCAAAACACTTACACTAATTTCAATCCTTGATAACATAGGTCCACATGTGCAATAATAATATGGTGGTGATTTCAGGTCCTCAAGGAGTTCAGTTGCCTGAGGTCGTCTCAATACAAACAGGAAGTGGGGTTTGTATTAAGCTATCACAGAAAAGACCATTGTAAAATTGTGGATCTTCACAATATTACAGAATCACTCACATTAGACTCAATGTATAAACTCGGACTAATAACAACCGTTGTCAACCTTGGCCCTTAAATTATATTAATTTCATCCCCCTACAATTTGTAACTTATAAAAATTAGTACGTGTAATATATTGCATTGTACATATGGAGGTGTCAATAATCGTTTTGTTCTGAATGAAATAAAAACCTCGAACTGAAAAAAACTATATGTTCAACATTTAACCATATAAAAAATATTAAAAAGAATACTTCGCATTCAGTAATATGGGGACAGGCCAAAAGGTTAGTCTAACATAATGATTTCAGTATCAATTACACCAAGCTACCATGAATAAAACTGTGAGTGCATTTAACTTTGCTCCAGTGTGTTTGTAAAGGCCACTATGATTGGTGGGAATAATGTGAGAGAATTTGGGCTGTTTCAAGTTACGTGTGTGGTTCGTTTGATAACAGTTAGGCATACCTATTATGGTGCTATTTCTGAACATATGTGCATCACCACATTGGTAAGTGAGATTTACATATAACTCCACATATCTACGGAAAACAACTGGCATGTGTGGAAAGTACACACGGTACATGCACACCGGAAAAGACAATGGGAAGATATTCGGACGGGGAAAAAAATAACATATACTACCGGGCAGAAAGAAAACGGCAACAAATAAGCGACACCGTCATACCAGATTATACTGGATTTTCAGGTTATTTAATATGATGTGTTCAGATCCGGATTTATTAAAAATCCTTTTTCCGGCCTATAACGTTTATTCATGGTTCTGATTGTAAAAACGAGGTTTTACATTGTTCCAAAAGATTTTGCGCATATTTATTCAAATTTCATCATGACGTTTGAATCATGGATCGTAAATATGTGCCAGTACTTTCAACACTGACTGCGACGACCGACTTTGATAAATCGCGAGGCATATGAAGGCAATATATTCCTGCATTGCACAGCTTCCATTAACAACAAAACGGCAAATTACTTTGGAGGGCCTCACGAGCTCTGTTTTTTAATGTCGCATGATTTCTCAGATTTTTGAACTACTTCCGCTTATCCTTAATATGACCATCTCCGTGATAACTAGAACAAATTGCTGCAGGGGACCTGCTCTCACCGACATCCACAAGAAAGTGTATATTTATCTTATCAACAACCATCATGCTATCTTGATATTCTTTGACCTCTTGGAATCCGACGATATTATTAAAAATAATGTTATCATTTCTACAGTACAGTTTTCGAATTACCGACTATCAAACTAAGTCAAGAGAAAAAACGGGAACGAATGCTTAACGATTTACGCTATGCGTGATTGACTAGTCAGTGATTCGTCATTCGTCCACTCGGCTGACGACACCATCACCTTTGTAACATTCACATTCATGATCCCGCGAAGGCAAAGGCTAAGTACACTGTCATTTTTACCTAATCAAGGCTGGTAAAGCCCATATACTGGTATGATTTATTGCGCCAATTTTATAGTGGACTTTTACTTCTCCTATTCTAAAATAATACAGGATTCAGTGAGATTCGAATCCAGCAACCTTTCTATCTAAAGTCTCAATCTATTACACTATACTATACAAACCACGCTGGCTTATGTTTTTTTGTATTGCGTCAATATCTGGTTCGGATAACGTCACACATAATGCCTACTATCAAAACAACGGCTGCTTCTTACAACTATAGATCCAAATACTGAGTCGTGTATATAGCCTCCGCAGGGTTTATGCATACACGCCGTGTATATAGACGAAACTCCTAGCATCTCGCATTAAATACAGAATGGGTCCGCACCCGATTATCATTCAGAACCAAAAGGTCTAATCATTGTACAAATTCAACACAAAATAACACAAACTAATGCCTTTTAACCAAAACCCGGACGCATACATATGCTTACCTTCTCAATTCAATTCTAACATAACCTAAAGTGAACTTTGCAAATTGAATTAAGAAGGTATGAAAATTGGATAACAAACAATAGCTCAGGCTGATGTACGTGTTACTTTGTATAATCTACATTGAAAACCAATCGAAATCTATCGCAGTAAATTGAATAGTTATTTTGTTGTTTTTATATTAATTACCAGTGCAAATTGTGCATTTAAAAAGCAATTCAGGGCAGTCATTTAGTCTCCTCGCCTCATTTTTCCATATCTGAAAAGTACTGTTCCGATCGTGTCAGGAAGTAAAAAAAAAATACATATCAGTCTTATGTTGTTCTGCGGTACAAAATATGACCCTTTCCTCGAACTCTTCCGCGTGCACCATGTATTAGTTCCAGGGTATCTTCGCCGGATGTCGCGCCAAATGGCGATGCATCGCGCATTCGCCAATTCTCTATTTTTACTAACAGCATTTATGACGCTTGTTGCGTGAGGGATAGATGACGGCGCTGGGCGGCATCATCGTAACGCCACCACCATGGAATAGCTGCATGCTAAGAATATGGAAAAGTCTGTATATTTTTTCAGACTGCGGACTATTTTGGAGTGATAACTTCAGCTGTTATCCACTAAGACTTTAGAGCTTGCATGCAGTTTTGACTTCCGTAACGAATTTCCCAGAGGTCTTATAACCCACCTTTCGAGAAAAGACTTGAGGGTGAATTCGAACATCCTTTGACCATATTAACCATGATATTGCAAACTATATAGAACAGCTTCACCTGATATAATGAAAGTTGACAATGATCACTAACTCGAAGCATGAACAGAACTAATAAACATCATTGTATTTGAGATAAAACCATAAATAGTATTCATCAAGTGGTAAAGATACATGGACAAATCTAGAATTTCCCCTGCGGTTGAACTAATTTTTCTTCCTACTGTAAAGTACGATGTTAAAGGTGTGTCGTGCAATTTTTTTTTTTTTTTTTTTTGGGGGGACATCAGATTTTTTCATTACCATTTCTGTGAATACTTTGGGGAACTTAATAAAAGAACAAAATATGAGTACAAAATTCTGACCCTCTTTATCCTGGATTTTGCTATAGTGCCTGGTTTTAACCCACCTTTCAAGAAAAGACTTGAGGGTGAATTCGAACATCCTTTGACCATATTAACCATGATATTGCAAACTATATAGAACAGCTTCACCTGATATAATGAAAGTTGACAATGATCACTAACTCGAAGCATGAACAGAACTAATAAACATCATTGTATTTGAGATAAAACCATAAATAGTATTCATCAAGTGGTAAAGATACATGGACAAATCTAGAATTTCCCCTGCGGTTGAACTAATTTTTCTTCCTACTGTAAAGTACGATGTTAAAGGTGTGTCGTGCAATCCACGCCGCAACCTCGACTGACACGACTCCACTACTCACCCTATCAATGTGAAACGTGAGATTTTGCTACTCTTAGAAACCTTGTACATTATAATAGTGATATCTGCGAAATAGTTTGAGCTAAGTTCGTTTCTATATGATCATATGAGCAAAAATATGCGTTGATTACAGATAAAGGTATTTTTGAACATCATTATCTATATGCAATTCTAATACACACAATTACCACTTATATCCTTAATGTCCCTTAACTGCATTTAATTGCACTTTTGACGGAGTGGACCCTGCCTTGAGTTAGGGGGAAATTGCCCCTAGATCTAACAAGAAAAATAACGCTACTTCCTTTTTTTGCGGTGATCGTCAGATTTTCTCTGGGGACGTTAGGGATATACACCAATCACATTGGGAATAAAATTTGAATTTCGGGGTTATAATTGACGGTCTTTTGAATGAAACAGAGAAAATTATGTTTTTATCAGACGGTAAGCCCAATGAAATTTAGTTAATGGTCAACAAAAGTTTGAAATAATAACAAGGGCTTTATCCCAGTCAGACCGCTTGCTGAAATGTATTCAGTTAGTTAATTCAGAATTTAATGGCCCGTATTCAAAAAGATGTTTAACAACCGTTTTTCTTTGAAGTAGTGAGATGGATAAGTAACAATTCATTGAAATAATGAAAAGAGGGCTATACATTTTTAAGTAATATAACATAACATACCATATTTATTTCTATCCACAATCATACATCGGTATAAACATATTACATACATGATTAATAATGTGGAAGAGTATTGGAAAGTAAGCCAAATGATGGCCTGTTAAGGGCAGTGTCAACCCTAGTGCTTTTGTTTTTACACAAATTTCTGATTTTTTGCACCATTTTAAACATCAACCTGTGTTCTATCGTTACCAACAAAGGTTATCCAATGCAGACAATCCTGAGTTGTAATTTTTTGCCGATTTAAAACAGATATTTGACCATTTAAAGTAAAAAAAAAACACATGGTCTTAACGGCGGGAATTTAAGCACATTACACGCCGTCAGGCGCAAGGCGCAGCATCGCGTCGCGTGGTGATTTTTTGCTGCGTAATGAAGCGTGCGCGTGTTTTAATGTACTTTTGCGCGAACGCATCTTGGAAAAACGAAAAATATTTGAAAATGTAAACAAAGCGCTAATTTAGACCAGATGAAATATCAATTTCTTCTGATTTCTGGAGTTTTTTTTTTTTTTTTTTTTTTTATTTAAATGAAGCCTGGTCATAAGTATGTGTTTCGTGCCTCAAAACAAAGCATACTGCAGTTAACTTGGCATCAATAATGAAAATCTGAAAATAATGAATAATGAATAATGAAACATTCCCCACTGAGTCATGAAAAAAAATGAAACGGGAAACTGGGAATCAACTTTCATTAGCCTTATCCAATGCAGACAATCCTGAGTTGTAATTTTTTGCCGATTTAAAACAGATATTTGACCATTTAAAGTAAAAAAAACCACATGGTCTTAACGGCGGGAATTTAAGCACATTACACGCCGTCAGGCGCAAGGCGCAGCATCGCGTCGCGTGGTGATTTTTTGCTGCGTAATGAAGCGTGCGCGTGTTTTAATGTACTTTTGCGCGAACGCATCTTGGAAAAACGAAAAATATTTGAAAATGTAAACAAAGCGCTAATTTAGACCAGATGAAATATCAATTTCTTCTGATTTCTGGAGTTCAATCAATCAATCAATCAATAGTGCATAAAGATGTATTTTCATCACTTGCACAACATACTTATTTTGAAGTTAAAAGGTAAATTTATTTAAGAAAGAGACAGCTTGAAATGGCGTGAAAAGTCACTTTTTTTACTAAAACACGGATTTTCTCAATGTTCAATTTTCGCAAAATTTGGCAAATTTTGAGACAAAATAACTCCAAAAATACCGAAGTAAAAGGTAAGGTTTAACTTTCCTACGATAGCAATCGGTCTTCTCTAAGGACGGTTTTCTCAATTTTTCATTTTTCGATTTGTAACTAAAGATATTTTCCAATATATACTCAAATTTTGGAAAAGAAAGGTAAAAATCACACTTTTTGACATTTTCCTTATATTTCGAAAAGTAAGCTCTATTTTTAAAAAATGAAAAAACCGTCCCTAGACAAATTTGTCTTGTTTCTAAAAAATAACATAAGAAATCATGAAAATTCAAATTGTTTTTGTTATGCTGTCTGAAAATTTTGGGGGGAAAATCACGTTTTTTTAGTATTTTTCTCAAAATACGGAAAGTTTTACATTAATCTGATGCCATCATCGGGTTCATCGTCCAATTTTCTTTCTAGAAATGTATACTTTTACATACAATAATCAAATATTTGCAAAGTTACAAACCAAAATAGATACTCGGAAACTCAAGGTTAACACTGCCCTTAAGTCCCAGACTCTATTTCAATTAGTTTATAATTTGAAATGAGTTACTTTTAATAATTAAGTTTAAAAGAATGAAGATTTTTTGAGTTTTTATAGATATGTTAGTGTAGAACGGTATTTCCTTTGATATGATATGACAAATTTGATACTTTTATCGTAACTCAAAATATTACCCCTTATCTAGCTCGCTACTTCAGAGATAAAAGTTTGTCAAAATTTTTAAATACCTTTTTGGAATACGGGCAAATATGTTTAAGACGTAATACTTGTTTATTTTAAATTCCACTCTCTACGACTCATACGGAATCAAGTGAACGAAATATGAAATCTCCTTGTCCTTATGGGAGGACTTTAAGCAATCGGCCCTATCCACATGGATAATCATGATACCTCCACATACAAAACCAGAAACCAACTTTGATGGCATTTCCAAAGTTCACATTCTTGCCTACTTTCCAACATTGCAAAAGCAGGTGAGTTCATAACCCTTTCTAGCGTCATTCATGCGAACAAGCATATAATAATAATAATAATAATAAATAGTTCTTATAAGGCGCAAAATCTTCAAGAGAAATCCAGGAGTGCAATGGTTTTGGGGTGTATAATAATTATAATAGGGCTGTTTTGATATTAGAGTGTATCGGTGCGCATGGCTACAGAGCGCATAGCTCTGTAGCCATGGCGCGTATGTTCAAGGGTATTATGTTTGATAGAGATTACTTTTGCAGGGGAAGTTTCTGGAGTTTTGAGTTATGCACAGGTAATTTAACAGAAGCATGATTGATGTGAACTTCATATTTTTTTCTTAATTTATCATGATATTACTAAGATCTTTTGAACAAAGGTTTAAGAGATGATTTTATAAAGTCACTGGGACCGAGACTGCCATAGTAAATGCATGTAGCAGTTTCACAAATTACCGTTTGGAAATCCCCAATGCCCAAATCGAGCAGATCGTGTCCTACCCTCCCTGTACAGAACCACATGTTTTTTTTTTTTTTTTTTTTTAATTTACAAACTGTGTCCTGGGTCTACTGAAAAATTGGTCCGATGAACAGCGCCTTCATGCTGCAAATGCAAGCCAACTCAGATGCTTTTCGTTAACCCTTTGGGAACTGGCCAGTTTTGTATACGTTTGTAACACATAATTCAGTAGCTTTAGAGGTGGCCTTCCAAATGTTTGCAGGTGATCTGGAAAGCCATCTAAAACACCAACAAGGCCTATAGGCTTGTTTCGACTCATTTCTATACATTTTCCATGCTTATTCTGAATGTGCCCCGGAAAATGAAGACTTTTTACATTTTTTAAGCCAAAATTGACATGTAGTAATTTTGATCGGCGACTTTAGTCGCCGTTAGTTCTCAAAAGATTAAGTCCCAGACTCTATTTCAATTAGTTTATCATTTGAAATGAGTTACTTTTAATAATTAAGTTTAAAAGAATGAAGATTTTTTGAGTTTTTATAGATATGTTAGTGTAGAACGGTATTTCCTTTGATATGATATGACAAATTTGATACTTTTATCGTAACTCAAAATATTACCCCTTATCTAGCTCGCTACTTCAGAGATAAAAGTTTGTCAAAATTTTTAAATACCTTTTTGGAATACGGGCAAATATGTTTAAGACGTAATACTTGTTTATTCTAAATTCCACTCTCTACGGCTCATACGGAATCAAGTGAAAACGAAATATGAACTATCCTGTCCTTAGGGGAGGACTTTAATCCATCGGCCCTATCCACATGGAGGAATCATGATACACTCACATACAAAAACCCAGAGAAAACCATCTTTGATGGCATTTCCTAAGTTCACAATTTTGGCCTACTTCCAACATGGCAAAAGCAGTGAGTTATAACCCTTTCTAGCGGTCATTATGCGAAACAAGCATATATAAATTTAAAGCGCACATGCTTGACGCTTGGAACATATTTATAAATAGTGGCTGCACACTCCTTTCTAAGGTCATTCGAACAAATGCATAGACCACATTCTTCGCAAATGGACAGCATTTTCAATTAGTTGTTTATCAATTTAAAACTCTTTTATGACATTCATGCAAACATTCATCACACATTATAAAGTCACTTCTTGACGAACCTGGTGGTCATGGAACATTAGCAAGACCAAGGGCGTGTTTACCAATCTGTTCTTGTGTCATCCGTGCTGCATCATGCATGGCCATCACATGTAAGCCACATTATTGGACACCTGTCTTACATTATCACTCCAGACGTGTTTGCAACATGTGCCAAACATAGCATTTGTAGCGCTCACATTCTTGTCACTTCACTCCAGGTGTGCTTCATTGTGTCGTCCTTGCAAGCATGCATATATCACATGTAAAACCCACATTGTGGTCACTTAGCAACATTCTCAAAGACCGTGTGCATAGAATCATCTCTTGTGCAGATTTAAACATTGTAAATCCATGACCTCTACCACATCGCGGGCGGCCGCCCCCCACCAGTGGAATGGTCGCGATTGAAAAACGGAAGTTGCTTTTCGCGGGACAACAATTGCATACACCTGCTGTTGCACATATTCCACACAGATGTTCTATTATTATACCAAACATCCTTTAACTTGACAAGGTGTATGCTTGTTTCCCGCCATATGCTAAGGCGAAAAGCAACTTCTGTTGTTTCAAGCGGGCGACCAGACCCGCTATCCGCTATTGTGTTAGAGGTCAGTGTATAATCACATGTAAAGCACAAATCTTGGCACCATTTCTCAAAAAAGTGTATCACCTTTAACTTTTTTAAACCTCTCAAACATTACGTTATAATTTAAGTACGTGTGGTTAACGACCCAAAATATGTATTTACGTTATAGATAGTATCATAAGCAATAATTGGCAAAATATTTAGTTATAAAAAACATAATTAAATGCATTTAAAAAAAAACAAAAAAACTCAAAAATTTCAAAATTTGATTTACCATTGAGTTTGGTGTCTTATTGTCATCTCAAAAAATGTCAAAATTAATTAAACAAATTGCGAAACAAACAAAATTTTACAACAAACTATTTTTTCACTGCTTTATTTCCAAAACAATACATTGTGTTGATAAACATACTTTGACCCTTCATATGTTAGTATAAAGGGTATATAATAAATATAAATTTACCACGATGATCTCCAGCACAATAAGTGAAGAAAACGGGGGGTTCCCATAGGAAAAATCCTTTTTTCATTGATTATTCATATGGGCATTATAATTCGTACTGATTGCATGCTTACTTTTTTGTTTACATTTCGTTTAAACATTGCCAACCATCATATACAATTAGTAAATTCGAATACCCATGAGCGCCGCCATTAGAACAATCCTGTGCAAGTATATATATATATATATTCGAATACCCCTGGGTGCCGCCATTAGAGCTTGTAGACAGAAAGTTTTGAAGGTGCGCCCACAGTTGGTGGTTCCAATAGGAAGTTTGAAGTGTGATCATTTTTTTCATAGCAAAATGTGACCCTTTTGCCAAATTCGTGGATATGATCAGTTCCTCCCGATGACTTTGTCTACTCTGTCGTAAAATAATATAAATATGGAATTGTCAAAGGTATTTCTTCTCACGTTTTTTTTAGTTACTTTAAAATTCATTAAATTATTTTAAAACTTCTACCTTAGGTGTGTGTGGGGAGTTCATCCGGGTATTTCTCACTGAGAGGTCTTGAAATAGTTGCGCCCATGACAAGAGTCGAATTGATAATTCGTATTCTTATAATACCTGTTGGATAGTAATGTAAAATAAATGTCAAAAAAATGTTCAAGGTCATCATGAGTGTAAAGATTAATGATGATCCGATTAGTTTCAAGTTGCTTTTATACAGTATTGTTCGTATGGGCATGTTACAACAGGAAATATACATTTACTTTATGTTAATCAGTTAATTAGCAAAGACTCCAGTGCCGATTCCCCCATAGACATTGTAGCCCCTATCAATATTTTCTCCCATAATTATACCCCAAATGTCAAACAAAGTACAAAACATTTATTTTACATTACTATCTAACAGCATAAAGAATTTGAGCCCATTTTGGGACGAATTCTAAATCACCCCTTAAACCTACAGTGTTAAAGGTCTGGTCTTAGATATAGCAACTATACCTTTTTAATCCTTAAAGCTTACGACCAGATGAACAAGTTTATACACCTTTTAACCCCGAAACACTTAACAAGTTTTGTCGTGTTAATTTATCCCCTTCCCTATCTCGAAGTGCTCAAGGATGAAAAAGTTGTATCATCGCGATTTGGAATCAGCAATCATGTTGCCCTATAAACCAGCAAATAGTTTGGATATTGGCTCTACCTCGTATGTACGTCATGTGGGCCTAGTGCATGACTACTTTAGCTTTACAATGGATATTGTGCTTTTATCTCTACTAACTGCGAAATGCTTTTGTTATACTAACACCGGCTGATTGACGGTACTCACGTCTTTGGCTCTACTATGCGGTTAAATTGCTTCGTAATTCACTCAGGTTGTTTGTGGTTATTGACCTTCCTACACTTCAACGAAGTCTCGAGATTTGTCAACACCTGCGAATAGAGCTTGTCTACCTCTACAACTGTGAGCTATATGATACTGACTCTAAGCTTAAACAGACTGACTAACACAATTCAGAAAACCTACTCCCTACTTTGATCCTATTTTCTTTCAAAGCTGAATTTTTTTCTTTCTCCCTGAGAGTATCCAAATGTGCCCGGACCTATGGAGAACGACCGACCCTACGCCGACTTTTCTCTCATCGGAAGAGTATTGTTGGGCGTGAGAAGATACGTTTTCACACCACCAGTAAGTAACTTGTATTAGAAGTTTATCTCATTAGGACCCCAATGGACTTTCGGTTAGCTCACACGTGCCCTCAAATTGATAGCTGAATGATCTTCTGAATTTATTCACTAATTTACGGTTTTATGAATGTTTGATGAAGTTGAGAGAATAAAAGCAGATAACCCGTTCAACGGGCCATTCACCTCTAGCATTTCCAACTTGTTTGTATCTGTATACATCCAACGGAAAGCTCATTCTTAATTTTACGAGATCTCGATTTGAAGTCTTTATTTTTTATCGCGCATTCATGTCTAAATCCCAAACGATGGCGACAAGAACCTTCTCCGCTGAATGCTAATTTCCCGCATTTTTCATTTGTATGCAATATATTTTTTGTTTTAGAAAGTTTTTTTTTTTTTTTTAATTTGTTATTTTGTTTTATAATCTGTTACGATTTGCATATTTAACATCCATTGAACCCGTATTTTTCATGACTTTGTTCAATTTCACAGGCAACATTTTGGTATTTCATGATTTTCTTGCAGCGTTTTTATTAATTTATTTTTGTGTGTGTGGGGGAGGGTTGTGGTGGGTGTGTGTGTGTGTGTGTGTGGTGTGTGTGTGTGGTCAGACGAGATCTGTCAAATTGGCGGAGAGTAACAACTAAAATATGCAATACCTTCAAAGGGTAGTAACCGAGGTCTACATTTCTGGATGTTTTATTTGTTTCTTAAAAGCACCGCAAAGGTGGTTTTGCTCATACTATTTTAGCGATCTAAAACCTTTTAGGGCCGTCCCTCCGAGACAGAAAATAAATTATTATTGGAACCACTGCTTTGCCATTTACTTCATTCTACAAGGTATTCGTGGCATATTTAAAGAACATCCATTTGATAAGGGTTTGCAATGGTCCTGCAAAGTGTCTCCCATATGACTACACGCAAACCTGAGCTAAGAGCCTTGCTTTGGGTTCTATTTACCCAATACGGTATATTCCAATTTGCCCCAATAATTTGTTTTGATATTTAAACAACGTTGAGCAAAATGTGCCCGATATTTTGCCAGTGCATAACCAAAGACATAGGTAATACTAATTGGACAGGATGACGTCAAATTTAGGGTCATGGATGTTTGTCGCGATAAAGACAATAAGGTTTAAACCACAGCATAAAGAACGTGTCGAAGTGTCAAAAACACTGAATAGGGAGAGCCGGAAGATATGGCCGAAATCGTTTCAAGCCGTCTAATGACAAACGAGCTAATCGGCGTGCGCGTGCCCGTTGATGATAATTGTAACCGGTTTAGAATGGTTCTAAGTTTGAAGAGCATATTGGCAGTAGGAGCATATTTAAAACAATTACAAGGTGGACGATACAGCGGGGGGTCATGTTGGATTGATCAAATGGCACTTCTAGGCTTAAAGAAGGCGACGAAACGTTAAATATGAGTTCCAAAGAGCGAGACCGTAGGGGTGACCTAAATGTTCTTTTAAGTGAAACCATTACTCTCTAATTCCCCTTGTCAGACTTCATTGTGCCGGTTGTATTTGGAGCCTGTCTTCAGAAAGGACATTGAGAAGATTCTTATAAAGATGGTGAAAAGGAGATACTCAGTGCTCAGCTTGAGCGGATCTGTTGAAGGTGTGTAGTTAGATAAGCGCCACTACAATAGCTTTCAATATCTGAAAAAAAAGATCATATAATAGAACAAAGGACATTGGCAATGGAAACAAGCATTTGCAACAAAATTCATTCCTTGAATCAGAATCAGCACAAATCAAAGAGCAGATACCGAACTTTGAGGAAACACGTTCATCAGAGTTCGGTAAACATTGTAATAGACTATCTTTTATATATCTGGTGCCACGCAATGCCGTCGGAAACCTCAATGGTCATCAGAGAAGCAAAGGTTCGATACAATGGGAAGGTATTTCCTGATACATGTATTTTTATGAGTTGTCCTCATCTGATAGTGCACATGAAGACGATTCTTACTAAAATAACTTCCTGGTGGATCAGTTGGTTGTGTACGGGGCCCGTGCAAGTGCTCCAGTTATTCGTCCCTATCCCGGTGCGGTGGCACTGGTGTCAAGACTATGAACAAATTCAAGAATGTCTGATTCATACGTTGTCGGTTGTCCGTGACACCGAACAGTTGACTGCTAATCCCATACGTATTACATGATGCAGTGAATTAAGCTTTTGGATGGGTTTACAAGATCACTAACATTTACCGAGAAGCCACCAAGACAATTGAAAACGCGAGTGCACATACGTTCAACCAGAGATATGTTTATTTAACAGAAGAACCATCGAGTACTTTGAAACATAAGAAGGCAATGACCAATATCAGAACATGAATTAAGGAAAATAAAGAAACAAACAACAACTGTCACGCCAGGAAATAACTCGTTTAGTGAACTGACGACATCTGTTTTTCTGCCTACTATACTGGTTTCATTGAATATGATTATATACAGTGTGTCCCCAAAATAGACAGTGGATACCTTTTAAACATTATTTGTAGTCTTAAATATTATTAGGTTGTAATGTGCATGTATTCACCTCATATGGTGTATTGTCAAGAAATTATTTAATCTTCTCTTGTTGAGGTACCTTTTTGTAAAGACATGTCGAGAACCAGTTTTACCGATTTGGGGGATGGTATCATTCGTATTATCGAAAATGCTCACCAGGATAACTTGAAATGATAATGAGGAGCTTTGATTGAACTGGAGTCGAGATCGATGATCCATCTAATCGATTTTTCTATGGAGGAATAGTTCATTGGTAGAACACCAGCGTTGTCACCTTCGGAGCCTACTTTTTTTTAAGATTACGTTTTAAGATAAGCACGCCTGGTATATTTCTCTCTGTGAAGGTGACTTAGTATGGAAAATTTCACCTTATGCAGTATCTCTTTGTTTGGATTAACCTATGGACTAGACAATCAAGATGATTAACCTATGGACTAGACAATGAGTGAAAATAAATCAAAATCATAACTCTTTGCTTTTAAAATATGCCAAACATGTGTTCTTGTGATTGCCAGACCTTTCAAGTTATCCTGGTGAGCACGAATACGAATGACCTACTTCTCACCTGTTCGGCAAAACTGGTTATCGACAGGCCTTACTAGAAGCTGTATCAAGAGAAGTATTCAATCATGTTTCTTGATGACAACACCAGAAAAAAGACAATTGTATGCACATTACAACTTAATAATAATTTAGAATCCAAATAATTCTTAAAGGTTATTCATTGTTTATTGGCTGCCAACCTTTTTTTGGACCCACGGTATATGCCAACATAATGTACCACCCAATATATGTATAATAAAACATGCTGATTAACAATTTAAACCAGTTATCTTGTAGTCTGCATGACGGTATAACCATGATAACATATGTTAACAATGTTCTTTATTCCCTGATAGGTATGATAGCAGCTTCTGCTGCTATGGAAATTAACAGGTAATTGAATTTCAAAGTGCATGTTAAATCATCGTGCATTGCTCCCTAAATTGGCTGCATGGACACTTGTTTGTACAGCGCTTATCGATTGACAAAAATGGACATGTGGCCGAAGAAGATGATATTACTGTTACTTATTAATTCATTGATCAATTTACCACTACGTTGTTGTTTGCAACAACTGATGAATTAAAGGTGTGTATGAACTTACGGTGACTTGCCATTTGGTCTAATCCCAATTGGTCTAATGGCCATTTTGTCTAACTCCAATTGATCTAATACCATTTAATCTAATATCCATTTAGGCTAATAACCAGTTAGTCTAATAGCCATGTAGTCTAATATTCATCTGGTCTAAAACTCATATCGGCTAATATCCATATCGTCTATAACCGAATTGGTCTAATGCCAATTAGTCTAATACTCAACTGGTCTAATATTCCATTTGGTCTAATATCCAACTGGTCTAATATCCAACTGGTCTAATATCCATTTGGTCTAATATCCATCTGGTCTAACATCCATCTGGTCTAATATCCATTTGGTCTAATATCCACTTGGTCTAATATTCAGCTAGTCTAATATTCATTTGGTCTAATGCCCATTTGGGCTAATGCCCATTTGGTCTAATATCCATTTGGGCTAATGTCCATCTGGTCTAATATCCATTTGGACTAATATTTAATCAATGTTTAATCAACTATTTGGGGTTTAACATCAAATTGATATTAGTTCAAATGGTTGTTATTAGACCAAGTAGATATCAGACCAGGTGGATTTTATTATACCAGTGATATTAGACAAATGATATGAGACCAAATGCAACATTAGACCAATGGTATTAGACCAAATGGATATTAGACAGATTGGGTATTAGACCAGATGGCTATAGACCAATTGATATTAGACCCAAATTGTTATTAGACCAAATGGATATTAGAACTAGATGGATATTAGACCAAATGGAATAATACCAATTGTGTGTTGTGGTTATTAATACCAAGTGGTGTAGACAAAATGGGGATTAGACTGAATCGCTATTATACCAAATGGATAATTAGACATTCTGCTTGTTAGATAAGTTGAATGTTAGACTAAATGGTTCTTAGACCAATTGAGCATTAGACAATATTGGTTTAGATGAAGTTGAAGTTCCGACCAAATGGCTATTAGACTAAATGGGAGTAGACCAATGGCAATAAACCGAACTTACACTTTATAAGGAGGTTTAGATGTTCACGCATCGCGTACCTTTCATCCAGATACAAGTTACAATTTTCCAATTGACCGAAAACAAATATTTGTGACCTCCTCGCGTTGAAAAAGACGACCATTTCTCAATTCAACTTCATTGGGTGGTGAATAGCCAACTTGGCCCGTTCCCACTTTGGTTTAAAGGTTAGAGTTAGGATTAGTGATTTAGGTTAGTTTAGGTTAACGATTTACATTTGGGCTTCCTTTAGGGGTAATAATAGGGCTTTTCAGGTGGTGATACCAAACGAAGTTGAAACTGCAACTGGACCAAATGAGAGACATGGACGAAGTAATAAAAAATAAACAAAATACCTTTTTGGACATGCTCCTGACAGCATCCAGTCCGAACATCCTATTTCTTTCTACTTTCGATTAAAACCTTCATGCAAGTGTCACCTTTCAAGAGTTGCCACTTGTATCAGATCCAATTTTGGAAGTCAGTGATCCGAAAAGATGAAACCACTCAACAAAATTTGGACATGCTTCTGCATGTTAGTTTCGATCTTTAATAAACCTTATGTTATTTCAGAGTGGTTGAAGCGGAGGTAATGCGTCACTTAACATTTTGACTCGCGAAAATCAACTGTCTGTTAGTTGCCGTGTAAACAAGTCAGAGTGTAATCATATTAAAAACCTCCCCAGTCTGTATCTATGTTTGCATAGGTCTCTTCCTTGAGGACAAAAGGGCTTTGTTGAACTTGACCTTGTACAACCTTTGCTACGTGGAATTAAAAGCTAGCTGACTACAGCAATATCATTCGGACTAGTTCGGACAGGCCTGTTTGTTTAGTATTCTTCAGATTACAACGGGCTTGACAAGCCTGGTATTTATTAGTGACTTGGCTGCGAGTAATTGGGAGTACATTGATTGATTTAACATACGCACCAAAACAAGGTTCAGTGCAATCGCGTATTCGTCCCAAGTTTCCATTGTACAAATCAATACCGAACAGGTCGTGCACCACTGTACAAAAGAAAGTCGAGGGTTCCGGTCAACTTGCGTGTGACAAAGCAGTGTGTTTTCACGGACATTAACACGAAATGCGTGCAAAGGTGTTCTTGTTTCTTGTCCAAAGAATAAAGATTACAACTAGCAATGTTTGTTTTTTAATAATTATTTCCAAACATCTAATATCTTAAAAGCTCAAGTTTATGTACTCTTAATTTATTTTATTTACCGTTGAAGAATCTAATAGTCCTCTGCCCTGCAAGCAATGCTTGTCGTCAGGGAGTCTTTGTTTTAACTACAATTGTTCTCATGTAGAGTTGAAAAGTAATTTTGATACCAAGTAAAGCTATATTAAATGGAACATCCCTCAATAATTTTCAATGTATACCTCATTGTCTACATGATATAACATATGCCAATTGGATGAAGAGATGTAATAAACATTGACATTTCACCATTAGGATTGAACACGAAACTCAACCGCTGGTCAAGCGTTTAACCTGTGTTATTCTTTGAACAGATATTAAGCTGTTCCAACGGCAGATACTCGGGCGAACCGTTGAGTAACCGGCGTGTTCAATTTTGAAGCTTGCCTTTGCTACACTATGCGTTCAATCAACCTAATTCTAGTTGAAAAAAGTGTACTCAAATAGAACATGCAAATACAAGCTGATGAAAAAGGGGATCTTTATGGCCGACTTTGTTTGATCGTGGAATGTTATCTGTAAGATTCATGAGCCCTGGCGAAGGTGGAGATGAGATCCTCACAGTAAAATACCTCATGCCATAAAGAAAATGAAATAATCAGCAGCAACTCTGCCATGTTTATCAATGGGGATAAGCAACAAAGTCTTCTTCGAGGACATTGCAATAAGGATGTTAAATACTAATGATTTAAGTCAACACAAAAGAAAAAATAATGCGAATACTCTTTCAAGTCATGAACATAACAACGATGAAAATATTTTATTAAACAATGATTTATACTGTAACATGTCAAAACGACACTTATGATCTTTAATCCGTTAAGATACCAGAATAAGAACACCGTGGATGATAGCATAAATTATGATTACATAAGTAGCTCATATACAACCCCTTCAAATTCAAGAAATAATTTAATTCCAACGAATAATTTTCTCTACTTAATATTAATATTAGAAGTAAAGAAAATTTTGAGATGTTTCAACGAAATGCTAAAGGAAATATGTTCCCCATTTCACGGTTATAGGAATAACAGAAACTCTTTGAAGAAAAGCCCCATGATATTAATAATTTGCAGGATATGATTTTGAGTACAACAAATATGGACTAATCGCGAAAAAGGTGCGTAGGGTTATCATATATCGAAAAACGGTTTAAAATACAAAGGTCAGCACGATTTAAATAAATCTACACCCAACTATGAATGCGAAAATCCTGTTTTTTTGAATTATCGTGTAGAACCAAAGAAACATAGTGATTGGTGTCATATACAGAGCTCATACATCCATTGACTATTTCATTGATGAAATTCAACCCAATTTTAAACGCTGTTGTGAAGGAAATAAGGAAACCTACATCATGGGAGATTAAAAACTAGACTTATTAAAGAAGAATCGCATAGACCAGCTCATGACTATTTAAATATGATTTTTTATCTCATCAACTTTCACTCTTACCGTTGAGTACTAAGCCAACCAGAATCACTGATCACAGTGCAACTTTTAATTGATCACATAATACTAACAATAATAACGTGTCTTCTCTGATAGTAATCAATGATGTGAGTGCCCACTTTCCAACAATTGTTTCAAACAATGTATTGAAGTAAAAAAAGAAAATAATGACTTCTGAGTGTCCTATTATAAAAACATACACAATAGTAAATTCTAACATTTTGAAGCAAAGGTTATCTAAGAAGAGTAAAGTGGTCTGAAAACTTGTACATAGTGACAATGTTAATGATGATTACCGACAGTTTATTTCCATACTTAATGATTCATAGAGTAATGTATACCATTGAAAAAAATCTATATATAAAAAAAGGATCCAATTCCCCATGACTAACCCGGGATATTAAAAGTTAAACATAACAACAAATTAATAGAAATTATAAGAACTTCCCCACTGAAGTTTAACTTGAGCAGTACAAATTTATAGGAACAAATTACACAATTTAACGAGAAAGGCTAAACAGGAAAGCTTATGAAGAAGAAATTTCAACAATCTAAATGATATGAAACAAACTTGGAAACTTGGAAAAATATCAATAATATCCTCCTCGGCCGCACAAAATCAACAGAAATCAAACAATATTTCAGAAATGATAATGGTGACGTTATAAATGACCCACACGAACTTCAGGCTGAACTTCAATAAATTTTTCATTAACGCTGGACCTAATCTTGCAGCAAAAATTGAACAAGGAAAATAAAATTTAATCATGAAGATTTAGTCATCCATACAAACCAACATTTTGTTTATCTCCTATAATAATTGAAAATGAAATTGAAAAAATCATTGAAATTTCGATCCCAGCAAGTCCGGGTCATGAATTTGAATAATTAATTTATTAGTTAAAAATTTAAAGAAATCTAGTACTGCCACTTTGAATGATATTCACTTAGGATTACAAAAGGAACTGGCCATGATGACTTTAAAATAACTAAGTTGTCCCCTTTATAAAAAAGACAATGCTGAAACTTATTCTAACTCATCGACCTGTTTCTATTGCCTTGCTTTTTTCTTTTCCAAATTCTAGGAGCGCCTTGTATTTAATAGATGTTCACTCTTTATTGTAGTTTAAACATTTTATAATAAAAGGCAATTTGGCTTTAGGCCAAATACTCTACCCAAATGGCAATTATTGAATTAGTGGCAATGTATACAAGGAGGGCTTACCTCTAATGAACCAAAAATTGGAATTCTTTTTAGATTACTCTAAGGCTTTTGACACTATTAACTATGACATCTTATTATCTATATTATAATATATGGTTTTTAGGGAAGTTGTTTTAGAGTGGTCAAAGTTATCTAAATCAAAATCACTAATTGTATACTAATATTCAATGGTCCATCAACTTGAAAATGTCATTTTTGTGGCGGTACCACAAGGCTCGATATTAGGGCCTCTGTTATTTAGTTTATATGTTCAACGACATCATCAAACAATACATCCCCGTCTTACTTTGTCTTGTTTGCAGATGACACCACAATTTTAATATTCAGAGACCAAGACCTTTAAAATCAGATGCATTTGATTAACAGAGAATTGGACAAGTTTTTTCGGCTTGGTTTAAAGCTAAGAACTCTCATAATCTGAAAAAACAAATTTCATGATTATGGGTTACCCCTATAAAACATCCAAATTCCAAAATGGATTTAATGTGGTGTTAAATGGGTTTGTAATTATCACTGATTAACAAGACAAAACGTTTTTGGGAATTTTCTTGTGATGAAAATGTGTCATTTAAATATCATTAGATCGGTGTCCCCGTAACGGTGCATATCTCGTATATATTATCTCGTAAATGTTGTAATTCTCACTAAGTTAAAATATTTTGTTCTAAGGGGCGAGGGCATTCTTGTATTGTATTTATTGTTCATTGATTTTTACCTTACTTATCGTTGGACTTCTTGTTTTTGGGGAAACCAACACAAAATTTAACTTTAATAAACTATGTAAAATTGCAAAATGGGCAGTTATAAATATAGGTCCTATCTCATTTCAGATCACAATCCGGACCATTGTTTAAGGACTTAAAATTACCAATTCTCTGAACTTTTTAAATTCACCTTTGTTATTTTTATGTATAAACATTCAATGGGCCGTCTTCCTTGTATATTTAAACCCAATATTTGCTAAGGCCGCCAAGCGCCACACATTCATCCCCATATTACAAGAATCAAACGATTATCAATTAAAGGGGGAGGTCCCGATTTAAGTTTAATGAAGTTTTTTCATCTTGATAGAATGCCCTCAACCCACAAAACCCCATCTGTGAAGTTTCGCACCGATATTTCAATCCGTTTGTGTGAACCGCTAGAAACGTGATTTTTGTGACCCCATAGAGGTCTGTGTATTAAACTAATATTGGTCGACCAAATTGCAGTATACTTTTGCTCATAACTCCCAACCAAACATCAATTTAGCCCTCAGATTTCACAGGGTAAAGGAGAAAAATAGTAGTTTTCTTTCTTCTGATACCAATTTCGACCACTTCCGGAAAATCTGGAGCTTCTGGGGACGAGGCTATTAGCGATCGCGGCCTTGGACCTTTAGTGAAATAAACCGCATTTGCACAAATGGATTTCGTTCAATCAATTTTCAACAGGGCCATTATTTTTTGAAATGTTGTCTATGATTTAAAATTGCCCAAAATCTTGAAATGTTTCAAGTTATAATTTAAAATCCTCCTTCAAATTATGCAATATCAATAAGAAGGTCAACTCTGTGAAATTACATAATGTTGTGCTTTACTGTTGCCTACAATTTCAGTCGCCTTTCCTTATAATTGGTATCTACACATAGTTGTAACATCTCCGAAGGGGTCAACCACCGCTTCCTCTGGCCATCCTTGGCCTTTGTGGGCTCCTCCGGTCAATAAAATAATTTTGTATAGTTTTTATTTTTATGCTTGTAAATTAATGTATCATTTGATGGCATGGAAATAAAATATGATATGATCTATATGATATGATCCTTCTAATTGATCACGAAATAGAGTTGGCAAATGTATTGTTCCAAGCCATGCATACCTAAGTTATAATCCATCATCTGTAAAGCCCGTGATATAGATTTCAGTCGCAGCGAGCGATTTCTGCCGGTGAGCATGTGTTAAGACTTGACTTTGGTTCAAAATCCGTTGTTGTGCAACCAATCGCGCGTCGTCGCTATGGAGTAATCACGGCCTTTAGACTTTTTTGGCAATCGCCAAAGGACATTGGACCTCAACCGGCATCATTCAATAAGGTAACAAACGCGTTTACGGAATGTAGTCCTGATTGTCCCCAACTCACAACAGAACTGACCTTGGGCAAATATTACCAAAGCCCCTCTGTTTTGCCTTTCACTACTTCACAAAAAGAGAGCTATTCGGACAGCAGTTTAATCTAGTATAAAACATTTCTTTACCAGGATATACCTGTGTGGCAGGAGATATTGTCCCCCGGGCTCACAGTCGTGAACATGGTGAACAATAGGGCAATCGATCAGTTGACTCTGTCACGCCACTTAGTTTCACGCTTTATTCGTTGTCGTCCCTATGGAGCGCCGGACTAATGATACCTGCCGGACTATGATTACTCACACCGGCATTTAATACATTTTCATGATGTAGAAAACATATGGTCAGAGTACAAAACCAATCCTTCCTGTTAATTCTGACTATAATCGTGTTTATCCTACCACTTTACCTCCCTTGGTACTTGAGTTAGCCTAACTGCAAAATTTAATTTAGCAACGGTTTTCTTACATATTTTTTCATGAAAGAAAACAAATTAGATAACAACATTAATATATTATTCGTCAGTTTACCGAAAATTCAATCATGACTAAGCCAATAGATGTTATCGCTTGCCAATTCGCAGATAGTCCGTAAGATGGAATTGTTCAAAACAAAATTTTCGGGCAAAGCGTGCGGAAACTTAATTGCGATTAGAATAGAAGGCAGAATTTATCCTACTTGGACATCAGGTACATGTAATCCAAGTATGGTTTTCAAATTGCAAACTTAGTCCATCGGCGCCGGTCCAAATAAATGTATGGTGAAATTTGTTTGCCATGCCACAATTGGACCAATAGCTCGCATGGTCAAATTCAAACAATATTGGTTATTGTTTGTATTTCACTTTATCAAATAGTACCATAAAGAAATATAGATAAGAGAAATTTTAAAAACCCTAAGTGGTTTTACATCATGACATGGCATTCTGCTGCGTTTGGTATTCGCTTTTGAAGTAAGAGTGGGTAAGATCGGTTTTTGTACCTTGTCTTACCTCCATATATAATCCGGTTGTAATTTACCGTTTTTATGTTGTAACTTTCGCAAAGCCATTGTGATGTCCATTCGCATCTATGTCTAAGGACCACAATGTATAAACATCATACTTCCCGTTTTTATCCTTGGGTTATTCTAAATGAAGTGAAATGAATGAAAGACACATACAAAAAAGATATTCGCTCATTTCATTTACAATGTGGAACTTAGGAGTTAATTCCGCTTTGGTGAATACGATTAAATATGCTCCCCACTGTAGTTTAATATGAGATTTAGAAAGGCTAGACGTGTAGTGTCAGATGAAGAATACACACCGTCGACTCTCAGTCACCCGGCTTAAAAGTGTTAGGTATTAAAACAAGATAAAGCGTTGTCATTGTCTACGACATTACTTAGGCTTGAATTGAATTCGTCTGTCAGTGGACAGCCAGTGAAGTCATATAAGCCGTGACCTGTGTGTTTACCAAAGATGGTAAATGCCAGCTCTAGTTAATGTGCAAAGATTTCGCTTGGTTATACCATACTTGTATAAGAGTAAATTACATTAATCAATGTTTCGGGCCCAGAGACGAAGGGTCATTAACGTAAGTACAATATGATTGCAAATGTCCTGTTAATGGGTACAACCGGATATTTCGCATATCAGAGTTCCATACAATTGAAAGCCGTGATTTTGCACTGATGTAAACGCCCCCATCTGTAAAAGGGTTAAGCAAGAATTATTTCTTTGGTAGCAAAATTGTGAAATTTTAAATTTCGTATAGAAGCAAATATGGTATTCAGCCTATGTTTTTATTAAAATATAGTAAATCTAACTCAATCTTTTTCCTACTATAAGACATTTCTGTAGTCCAATACAAGACAGAAATCTACTGAGTATCTAATCTATTATGAATCACTACATATAACGCAATACATGGATGCTTTGATATGGATACCCAGGGTTGACTAGTTTCGCCGAAATTACGGTTTGTTGGTCTTGCGATACTCTAATATGTAAATCATATCCAAATTTTGGATGGAGTGTATTAAGCAAAGGCCTATCTTGTATCTGCCATAAATAACTTCGCTTTATATTCATTTAATTTCACTTTTGTTTGACCTCCTTTTACTGTTGATTTAACCCCGTCTACCTAAGCCATTTTTTTGTTAACAAAACTCCCGAAGTGGGGGGGGTGGTTACACCCCCCCCCCTGTGAAATTTTCGTTACTGAACACCCAATTCCCTGAATAAGTTTTGGTACCAAGGATAGCTTAGAGTTTCCTTCTTTCCATTGGTACCAAATAAGTACTAACATCCCCATTATGACGTCACCATTACGTCATATGTTTAGGAAATTACAAAATACGGAATATAGGGTGGAAAATTGATATTTCGCAATTTTTAGCACTCAACGCCCATTATAGCTCCAACATGATGTCATTATTATAAACTAGGTCATTCCCATCAGTAAGTCAAAACCCGCATGAAATCTGATTTTCTCCTAACTTTTTTGGCGAAAAATTGAATTTTTCACTGTGTGGTGACTATGGAAAATGGCAGTTTTGCTGACATGCGAACTTTATGACGTCACTGTGACGTAAATGCTAAGCATGTTTGGTACTCATTTTTGGTATCAATCAAGTGTCTGTGATGTTCCTGTGTTGTGTTAGGCCATGTTGTTACTTCTCTTCCGGAGGGGTGGTTACCACCCACCCCCCTATCGATCACTTTGGATCACCTTGTATATTACCTATACCCTGGTGGATGTTTTTTTTGGATTAAAATGAGCGGAAAAAGTCAATTGACAACTTATCAAATAATTTGGCACCAAAAAGGGGGTTTTAGCAAGCGGAAAAAACCTGAAGGGGTGTAACCACCCCCCCCCCCCTTCGGTAGACGGATGGTTTAATACAATATTAAAAGCTACAAACACGGTCCTAAATACCATTACGCCTAAACAACAGTGAATTTCTGCTTCCCATTCATTTTGAAATGCTTTAGATTTATAACTGGAAAATTTACTTTGCGATAATAATATGAGTTACTTGAGCTTGAGAAGTGTTTTTTGGGTTTTAAAACACCTTTGACGTCAATATTAAAAAAAAAAAAAAAAAAACAGATTATTTTATTTTAAAATAATTATGTTATATATGTGTGTGCGCCCAATATGAATCTGCAGGAATATGTAATGAATGGGAAATGTCTCTTAATTCTTAATAAGTATTTTCCAGGGGAAAAGACACGGTTGCTAACACACATTAATTTGCATTACAAGCGAGGTTTGACCTGTCTTCTATGCAGACCTGGAGTTCTCCACAAGTGAATCATAGACCCCATTTGGAATTACGAACTCCAAACATGGGGTTAGCAATATTCCGATGCGGCGGTTTGGAGTACTTATTTTGTTTACGCACAATCAATTAACTTAAGCTAAGGAATAAACACACGTTTAATGGAGAGATGCATAATTGGTGTCTGTATCAATATAGAATTTTGTTATTTCTGCGGGTGGTTGTCCCATACCTCACTGATCAAGCTACTAATCTAACTGCCTGGAAATTTTGCAGAAGTGACTTTACACTGCTCGTAATGGCTTCAAAATCATCCTCTGGTTGACTGCCGGTTCTTGGAGGTTGACCGTTCTTTCATTGTTTTAGAACAATAGAAGCCGCTTCAAACCGAGAGAATCGGGCGCACCAGTGAGCACGAGCGGGTAGGGTTTTTGACGCCCGCTAAGCACTAACGCATGTGGGTCAAGTCATATGAATATATAGTCTCTCAATGGCAAGCAATGGGCAGCAAAATTGCACAACTGATTTGGGTGGATTTAACTATCGGCTCGTCTTGGTAGATAAAAACATTGCAACGATGGAATATTCTCTCTTTTTTTTTCATTTTCGGCCTCTTCAAATTAAGTACGTACATAGGTAAAGATTGCATACATACCAAAATACTGGTAGGAAATATATATTAAGTCTATTACAGGGGTGTAAGTCCAGTCCGATACCTTCTCCACACCTGACCAAAGATTTGTTTCATTGCCCAGGATCGTGGAGAGCAAATCTCAGGTATTACAAAGATTTTCACAAACCCCTTCAGAAAGAGTAACATGAAACAATAGCCAAGCAACTACTCAAGCTTCTGCAAGACAGTGGATAAAAGGTCTTGTTCCTCTGTCCTTAACAAGGTGACCCACTTTTTTCTGACCACTTATGAATTCGGAAACATTAACACAATCCCACACGGTTCTTCCGTTTCTGTTTCCCAAATTAATAGGTGTGTCAGAAAGAGGTGGGTCACAGGGTCATCTATGGAAACATCCCCCTAACAATCTGTGTCCGCCCTCTGCTGATCAAAATCGCATCCTTCTGTGTAGAAGGCAACTGAAGCTTTTACACGTATATATTTTTTTCGGTGACTGTGAACGGAGTTGGTGTTTGATTTGACTCTGTATCGCCTTTAATTCATTTTTGTCCGTTTAAGGAAAAACCTGTGGATTAATTTCGATCACGTTTTCAATTGCATTCGTATTGCATGATTGTTTGGATAATTTACTATGACCTTACGTGTGCTTCATCAATTCAGCATGTAGCACTCATATACACATCTTGATTCAGCAAGGGAGAAAGTTGTAACCAGTCAAGTAGTTCTAAATTCGTTTGTATTGCTTGTTCTGTCATTGAATCTCAAGGCCCTCACGTATTCTTATTTTTCTTTCTATTGTCTTTTTATTGTCCTAAATCTGTCGGGTCCAATTAGTAAGAATATGCACGAATGGACTCTTTTTTTGGGGTTCCAATTAGATTTTTAAGCCTACTGTGTTCACAAGTAATTGTTTTATATAGAATAGCAAACTAACCTTTTTCACCTTACGACCGGTGAACAGTCCCTATATACCTTTAACCGTCGTTAAGAAATTTTTACAAATTTGCCCATTTAAATTTACCCCCTTCCTATCTTAAAATGCTCATGGATAACAAAGTTGCATCATCGAGATTTAGAAATCGGCAGGTCGAGTTCCATAAACCATCAAAATATTTTGTGACGACTCTTATGCAAGGCCTAATGGGCATACGGCAGGACTACTTCCGCCTATTTGAGGTCAAAATAAGCTTTACATGGTAATTGTATTGCTTATATCTCTACTAACTGCGAAATGCGTCGTTATTACGAACACCGGATGATGACGGTTGCCTCCCGATCTTGGCTCTACTCATCTTTAAGTTTCTTCGTAATTCAATCCAGGTTGTTTGTAGTCATTGACCTTCCACACTTCACACAAGTCATCGAGATTTTGTCACGCCTGCATAGAAGCTTGTCAACCTCTACACCTGTGACTATATACTATGGCTCTAAGCTAAACAGACGTGAATAACGCAATTCAGTAAACCTACTCCACTACTTGGATCTTTAAAAATGTTCTTCCAAAGCGGAATTATTTTTTTCTTTTCCTCTCCTAGAGTCCGAAATGTGCCGACCTATGTGGAAACGACCGACCCTACCCGACTTCTCCATTTTCGGAGACTAATTGTTGGTGATTGAAGATACGTTTTCAACACCACACCACACCAGTAATTAACTTGTATTAGAATTCCTATCTCTTTCATTAAGAACCATTGGACGTTTAGGTTAACTCACACGTGCCATCAAATTGATAGCTGAATGTCTGCTGAATTTCTGCACTCATATTTACGGTTCTATGAATGTTTGATGATTTGACGAGAATAAAAGCAAGGTAACCCTTTCAACCGGGCCATTTCACCTCTAGCATTTCCACACATTATTTGTATCATGTAATACATCCAACCGAAAGTTCCATTTCTTAGTTTACGCGAGAATATCGGATTTGAATTCCTTTATTTTAATATCGCGCAGCTCAGGCCTAAATCCCAAACGTTGCGACGGACCCTTTCTCCGCTGAATGCTAAACTAAATCTTATCTAGCTCCTCTCTAATCTTTACGATGTTGCATATTTAACATCCATACCCTGCTTTGTCATGACTTTGTTCAATTTCAGAGGGAAATTTTTGATAATTTCGTGAATTTTCTTGCAGCGTTTTTATTTCTTTTAATTTGTAACATGTTGTAAGTGTGCACTGTGTGTGTGGTCCATACGAGGTCTGTCAAATTGGATGGTATGGTCTCCCTTCAAAACTCGCATTCCGAAAGCACACTAAACTATATAAATACATTTTACAGGGTAGTAACAGATGGGCCTACATTTCTGATGTTTATTGTTCTGAAAGCACCGTTTTCTTCATAATCTAACAAGGTAGGTCGTGGCGTATTTAAAGAACATCCACTTGATAAGGTGATTTCGCTGGTTGCCTGCAACTTGTATTCTTCATATGACTACACTGCAAACTTAATGCTAAAGAGGTTTGATGAGTTCTATTGCCCCAATACGCACCAGTTTAGAATATTCTCAATTGTGGAACACAGGGGAAGTACAGCAAACACCTTTACAAGTGACCGATACAAGCGTAGTCATTTGTTTGATGTATCACCTTCACATTATGGCTAGAAGACGTTCACGTAAACCAGAGAAGACCAGCAGGTGTTGGGGGGGACCTATTGCCCCCCCCCCCCCTTTCTCGATAAAACCATCACTCCTAACATTAGGCATTGTCAACTTCATTGTGACCGTGTATGTGGAGTCCTGTCTTCCAAAAGACATGCAACAAATGGGAAGATTCGGATAAGATGGTGAAAAGGAACTACTCAGTGCTCGTGAGCCGGATCTATATATCGAGAATCCAAGCTAAACGCCACTACAACTATCTTTCAATTCTGAAATAGATCCAATCAGAACGAAGGAAATTTTCAGTGAAAACAAGTATTTGCAACAAATTAATTCTGGTAATTAGCATAATTTCAAAGAACAGATATCGAACTTGGGAAAGCATGTTAATCATAGGGCGGTAAAAATTGAATATACTATCTTTTATCTATCTAGGTAACTGGTAGCAAAGCAGGGCGCCGGAACTTTAATGGTCACCAACAAGCTAATGTTCAATACAATGGGAAGATATTTCCTTATACATGTATGTATTTGTAATTGTCCTCCTCATCTGTTATTGCACATGAGACGATTTTCACTAAAATAACTTCCTGGTGGGTCAATTGGTTGTGTGTACGGGGCCCGTGCAAGTGGTCCAGTTTATATTCGTCCCTATCTGTGCGGTGGGACTGGTGTCAAGACTATTTCAAGAATGTCGATTCATACGTAGTCGGTTGTCCGTGACACCGAACAGTTGACTGCTAATCCCCATGGGCTCCCATAGGTATTACATAGCAGTGAATTAAGCTTATTTTGGATGGGTTTACAAGATTACTAACATTTACCGAGAAGCCACCAAGACAATTGAAAATGTGTGTTGCACATTCGGTTCAATCCGAGATTATTTTATTTAACAGAAGAACCATCGAGTACTTTGAAACATAAGAAGGCAATGACCAATATCAGAACATGAATTAAGGAGAATAAAGAACAACACAACTGTCACGCCGGGGAGAACTAACTCGTTTAGTGAACTGACACATCTGTTTTTCTGCCTACTTCTGGTTTCATTGATATGATTATTACAGTGTGTCCCACAAAATAGACAGTGTGCATAACTTTTAAAAAACATTAATTTTGAAGTCTAAATTATTAATGGTTGTAAATGTGCATGTATTCACCTCATATGGTGTATTGTCAAGAAAATGATTAATCGGTCCTCTTGATGAGGGTCCTTTTGTAAAGACATGTCGAGAACCAGTTTTACGATTTGGGGGATGGTATAAATCATTCGTATTATCGAGATCCACAGGAATAACTTGAAATATAATAGGAGCTTTTGATTTAACTGAAGTCGAGATCGAGGATCCATCTATCGATTTTTCTAATGGAGGAATACTATTGGTAAAACACCAGCGTTACCACCTTCCGTACCTACTTTTATCTGTTTTTAAATAAGCACTCTGATATCTCTCTCTCTACCTCCCTCCCCTCTCTCTTCTCTCTCTCTCTCTCTCTCCCGCTCTCCCTCCCCTCTCTCTCCCCCTCTCTCTCTCTCTCTCTCCTGTGAAGGTGACTTACTTTAGGCAGAAATTCACCTTTGGCAGTATCTCTTTGTCTTGATTAACTTATGGACTAGCCAATCCCATGATTACCCTATGGCTAGACAAGTGAGTGTGGAAATAAATCCTCACTCTTTGCAATTTCAACTATGGCAAACTATGTTCCCGTGGATTGCCAAACTTACTAGTTTATTTTGAGCATCATCGATAAACAGGGTGTCTCAGAAAAATTACACCTAAATCTGTGACTCCTAACTTCAAAAGTGATATCACTTTATCCAATTTAAAAAGATCTTAAACCACAATTATTGGTTTCAATATTTTTAATGTAAACACACTCGATTCGGTTCAGTAGTTTTTTGAAGAAATACGCGATTATGTACCACATGTCAAGGACATCTCCTTCCAAGTTTTGTAATAAAGTGACTTCTCCAGGCGAGAAATAATCAATGCTTCTTTCATTTTCTTTTTCATTTTTATTTTCTTTAAAGTCTCTTAGGGTCGTTTTTGAACTTCTCGCGGCACCCGTTAATGCCGCATCACCTGTTGTGGCGAATGATTCACAACTTAAGTCCAAACTCGTGTTTTAAAAAACCCCACAGGTAACATCTTGAAGACCCACCCTCAATTCTAGGCGCCTGAGCTACCCATAGGAACTTTTCCTTATGGCAAGCACCAAATTTTGTATCCTGCAGCTGAACGGTGAGGGTCTCACCCATGCATAAGCGTGACATCATCCTACAGCTCTCCAGGGAGAACGGATTGATATCATCCTCCTCCAGAACTCCACTGCGAATCTGAAGAGAAGCTGCACATCGAAGGTTTTGACCTTATTGCTTCATTCCGCACAACAGCATGGAATCGCTTCCTATGTGGGGGGGGGGGGAAGGCAAGGCAACAAGTGAGATCAACCCGGGCAATCTTCAATGATCGCCGATCCAGTGGATAACGTTGAAGCCTATGGGAACCCCTCACCAACATCTATAAGCCACTACCAGCTGAGGCATACTTCACCTCCCTTCCAGTTTTCCAGCGTAGCACCTTCGTCTGCGGAGATTTCAACTGGTAAAATACAGCTGGGAATACTCCAACATTGACATAATGGGCAAAGCGGCTCTTGAATGGACTGAAGCCCAAGACCTCCAACTGCTATTTGATAGTAAGGATCCCCTACTTTCTATTCAAGCAGTCATGGGACATGGACATGTCCCGACCTGTCAACAGTCCCCCAGCGACAATCCTACCCGCTGATCCCAGAACGGTCCTCCCTAGATTTCCTAGATCAGTTCATTGCCCTATCCTGGTTACCAGTGACATCAAGCTCACATCCCTCAGCCTCTACAGAAAGATAATGGAATTCAGGAAAGCCAACTGGTCCAAGTTCAAAGAACTCACCAGGCGAACTGTCATCCAAGCTGCAGACCCGGCTTCATCTAACATCAAACGATCGAACGATGCATATTCTGACTTCTCTCTGCTCCATGCTCCACCAGCAGCTAAAGCATTCCATTCCAAGAGGCAGAAGGATCCCTACCCCCCCTGTTGGGACAAGGAATTATTGCTACGAGTTATACAAAGTGTATGGTAAAATACCACTGCGATACTCAAGAATAGCAAAGGGAAAACCAGCTACTTACCTGTTCTGCTGCTTGGCCAAAGAGACGCACCAGATGGAGGAGGAGATATCCAATTCAACTTTACACGCCACTTCAAGCCGCAAGGCCTGTAACACCATCAACAGCTCTCCGGTCGTAGCTGTCCAGCTACTCAGTGCCTGTCTCTGAACGCGATCGCTTGAAGTACTTGTCAACAATGGAAAGTTGGCAAGACACACATGCCACAGGCGAAAGCCCACTCTAGTGCTGTTAATGCAGATTAAACAGCTTCTACCAACCTCTCCCCTTACAACCCCATGTCCAAACTGTCTATCACCTAGATGAGATCCACGAAGCATTAAGAGTTCCTCAAGAAATGGGAAAGCTCCTGGCAAGGACTAACATCATACGATTCTTGAGATATGCACCCGAACTGTGGCGATGGCTCCAACTCTCCTTTCTACTTGCATGGAACGTCAACTATTCCCTCCAGATTTAAGACTTCAAAGGTCATTGGTATATCCTGAGCCCAGAAAACCACATGACCCCAAGAGTTACAGACCCATCTCGCTACTATCTCCCATCTATAAGCTGCTTGAGCGGCTATACTCGACATGACAATGATACGGTTCCAGGCAAATCTACCACCGCTAACCCCGCACCCAGCTGAATTTTTGAAGAGGTAAATCAAACAACTGATCAGAGTAGCAAGACTATAATGACATCGAGACAGCCGTCCAGAAGAAGCATAAGTTTGGATGCATCTTTGCCTAGACCTAACTGCTGCGTCGATACGTCTGGCATCGAGGTCTCTACCTTACGCTACTCAAAATCTTCCCTGATTGTCAACTTGTCAAGTTTCATTAGCTGCTCATCCAGACAGATCTTTTCGTCCTGGAGACATCAAATCAAAGGGGCAACGCAGTAGAAAGCGCAAACTCGGAATGTGTCCCACAAGGTCTGTCCTGGCAACCCAGTCACTTTTAACATCTACGTCTAGATATGCCAAATGGAGATGTTCGCAGACTCCTCACGCAACTATACTGCACTTTGAATAGCTTCTGATTCTTTTGATACCTTAGAAACAGGTTGCAGAAAGACCTAATCACTGTAGCCAATTCTTCCACCGAATTGGCACTTTAAACTCAGCACACCCAAGACTGTCAGCTCTGTTTTCCACCTTGCAAATCGATTCGCTAAAAGAGAACTAAACATCACTCAGATGGAGAAAAACTGTCACATGACCCAACACCAAAGTACCTTGACGTCACAATGGACCGCAGCCTTACCTTCAACCACACACTACCAAAGAAAGGCAATTGCTGCTAAGACGTAGTCTTGTGTCAAGCTCCTCAGAAGGCTCGCAGGGAACTGGATGGGTGCATCTTTTGACACCTTACAATACATCAACGGTTGCCTGGCTACTCTACATACTGCTGAATATGCCGCACCATTATGGAGTCACAGTGTACATTCACACAAGATTGAATGATCGTCTGAATGATGCAATGAGACTGGGTGGGGTGTGTGGGGAATTTTTTATTGGTTGCCTCTTGGCGACGGCTGTAGAATATCTTCCAAACCTGTCTGGCATATCTCTCGGGCTGCAAACCTTAGTAGGAACTTTCAGATTATCAAGCTCACCAATAAGTGTGATGAACCTGTTAGCCTAATCCCCCAACCAACACCCTTTGAGGATCATAGAATTCCACGGAATCACATTGTCGCTACCAGTCCATGACACTGCAGTCACACTATCCATATCGATCATCCTGTTTCAATGACAGATGGTATGAGAATGGTATCCCTCTACTTTGAACCTAAAGCAGTTGGTGCATAGTCCATCTGCACAGCCCAAAGGCTGTGACCTTGAATGATAGGAAAGCATGGGTCCAACCTCAAATACAGATCGAACTGGCGTTGGCCGCACAAAGAACTTCCTTCACAAGATCGTAGTAGAACCATCACCCACTGCGTTTGTGGAGAGCCACCAACCATTAGCCACATCATAGATGACTGTGAGGTCTACAATTCCCCAAAAGGAATCCCAAGGCCTGATAAAACCTTGATGATGAAACTATCAGTCTTTGGCCCTAAAGACGAATCTTCCACTTGTGATTTTTTGGACTGGTGCAACGAACGACGAACGTCCGTGGGGGGTTGTTATGGGTCTGGCAGTGGCTCACATGTAATTGTGATGGACATGTCCTTTTCATCTTGAAACGTTGCCTCGTGCCCCAACTATAATTCAGTTAAAAACCTTGCACGCCTTGTGTTGAGCCATTGACAGAGGATCGTTGGTAGTCTGCTGCGTGGAGAGAATGCCTCTGAATGGCTGCAATGTCTGTAAAGTTTGGACGGTCATCCGCCTTCCCAGTAGACTCTTTTTTCAATTTTTTCTTAACATTTTTCAAGATTGTCTTCTTCAAGGAATGATTTATGTTGAATCTTAATCTAAATTCCTGCCGACCAGAGAGGCGACAAATGTTGTTTACAAACCATCTTGTTTCGGCGTGCCAGTTCTTCATATAAACGAGTATAGATTAAAACACGGGAAATTTTGAATTTGCACTCAAATCATGCCGTTATTATTTCAATGTAGATTCACCCACTTATTGGAATAAGATTCTATGGATAAAACTATTGTGAATAATCTGATTGTTCAGTTTTATTCACCTGATAAAGTATTGATTACTTCTCAATATTTATTCTATGCAGTGCCACCCCCTAGTCCAACGACATATTTCACATTTTCTAAACAGATTGCATTGGTGTTTGTTTTCTATAAAGATGATCATCTTGTTATTTACCAACTGTTTGTTTTTCTTGTGTATTTTGTTATAATTGTCCGGTAATGTCTTTATTCCTATAATAAAACGAACAAAAAAGGCATTGAACTCACAAAATAATTAAACAAGGCCGGTTCTTTGGTGCATGAAAAGAAGACAGCTTGAACAGAATGATAACATAATCAGGCGGTAGTTTAACATCAAATCTATCTGCATTATTGTGAGCAAACTTGAAGGAAGAGTCCATTGACATGTGTTACATAATCACATATTCTTCAAAACTACTGAACGAATCGATGGTGTTTACTTAAAATGTTAAAGAGGTCTTTGTGGTTTGAGATTCCTTTTAAATATTTCTCAAATGTGATACTTACTTTTGAAGTTATGGTCGTCTATAGTTTAGGTTGTATTCTTTCTTCTGAGACACCCCCTGTGATTAAATCCAGATTGAGCCCCGAATAATCCCAGCAGTTAGCCCCGCCGGGATTTGTGATAGATTGCGCCACATCAAGCACCCGTAACCACTAGGCCCACGATCTCCCACTATGCATAATTAAGTATATTGTTTGTCCTCCGGTTGTGTTGCGTTAGTTTGATTGGTTACAACACAAACGATCAATAAAATGAATGTGTACACTATCTATACTATAGTTGAAGATTTGTTAATTGCCCTACGCTAGCGTAAAAACAGCAAAATCATATAAAAGGGTCCATTTCAGTTGTACAGGGTCGAATTTTAAAGTTGCCTTGCTCCGATTGGATAAAAAATTGTGCAAATGCATGATGTAAACCCACTTAGTTTTTAACATTTCTCTTACCTATAGTTTCCCTTTATCTTGTTACTTATTAATAAGTGAAATTACAAACAATAACCCACTTATTGTTTGAATTTGACCATGCGAGCAATTGGTCCAATGCGGCATGGCAAACAAATTTCCACCATAGCATTATTTGACCGGCGCCGATGGACATAACGTTGCAATTTGAAACAACTACTTGGTTACATTACCTGATGTCCAAGGTAGTAATAAAAATTTTCTTCATATATTCTAATCGCAATTAAGTTTCCGCACGCTTTTGCGAGAATTTGTTTTGAACAATTCCATCTTACTGCTTTATCGGATATTGCTGAATTGTTCAGCTATTAACATCTTAGTTGGCTTATGCCATGTATTGAATTTTCGTTAACCTGACGAACAATATATTACCGTTGTTATTAAATTGGTTTTCTCTCAATAATTAGTAAGAAAACCGGTTGCTTAAATTAATTTTGTGTAGTCCGTAGGGCTCACATCAAGTTCCAACGGAGGTAAACTGTGAGGATAGCAGCCTATTATAGTTTAAGATTAAAAGGAGTTTGTTTTGTACGCTGGACATCTCTTGAAATGGGATTAAATGCCGGTGCATGATCTACCGTGCCCGTGTGACTGAGTTTCCTACCTATTGTGTTCTCAGTGTGTTCTCTCATTGAGTGCTGCATGCATCACTTTTTTCAGCACGTGTACCCAAATGGCCGCGTCTACAAGGTCACTGTTTATTCCGTACATGTTGACATGGAGCGAGGACACCTCTCATGGGGGCCACTCGGTTTCTTTACAGCTCGGGTTAAAATCCTTGTAAAGGATGCCTTATACTAGATCCAACTAGCTTCTCATTTATGTGAAGGTATTGAACGAGCAACCTAGGAGCATTTTTTTTACTCCGTCTTTATAACATATGTTCTGGGGGGCGAAACATACTACTTCCACATACTTAGAAACTGGCCTTATAACCATTACAAGGGGTTTGTCTTTTTATATATATTACAGCATAGCACTATACCTTACAAACGTATTGTTTAATAGTCAATCAAAAGTAATGCATTTTTTGCCATCTCTTATGGAACTTGGGACGATTCATGTTACACACTGCCTGATTTTTCTCAAAATTATGTAAATTTTGAATGTCTTTTTTTAAAAAGATCTATATTGATGCTTTTTTCAAGATATTTGCTCTATAAAATATATCATAGTATCGTGTTTAGTACCAAAAAGAGTTACCTTTGGCTCCCGATACCAATTTCACCATTAAAAATCCCTTGCAAACAACCTTTAAATTCAACCCAACAGTTGAGATGGGACAATCCACCGAAGTATGCTTGAATTGTTTCTTGGGTTTCCTTGAGAATTTACAGAGGTCATTGTCCTTTACTCCTAATTTCAACAGTAGAGTATTTGTTTGTTGCTGCGAATTTTTTTGGTTTAATGCTATACTGAACCCACCTCAGTTTTGGTCCAATGACAAATTTAAAGTTTAAAGCACAAAGTTATTTCCATTATATTTTCATAGCAATTCTACTCCCCATTGTGGTTAACCTTTTCATTCCCTTTTTATTTATTTGAAATAAAAGTCATAAAACAAATTTGGCAACCCTTACGTTGTTTAAAAAAAAAAAAGAAAAATTCCCTTTACTTGGAAGAGGGGGAGGTTATTTACTCTACTGAAAACAAAATTTGACTGAAGTGCTGTAATTAAACCGTTATAATTCTAAAAAAATTGTTTTTAACATTATAAATATCTACCCATCATCTAACCACATCAACTACCGGTATTTGAATCAGTAAGTCATTAATGAATAGCCTCCCCTTTCCCTCCAGTGAGTAGAGTTGAACCGATTAGGAGCCGTTAGTATTTTCCCACGGGCAGTGTCTGTTGTCGGGGTGGGTACAAAGCGTGGGACTACCTCTAACGTTTGTTACTATTTAAATGATGCCTGGTCGAGGTCCAATGTCCTTTGGCGCTTGCGCCACAATTCTTAATCCCATGATAATACTCCCAGTCCCCCAGCGGCGATTGGCGTGCGCAACACCAGCGGATTTGACCCAAGATCAAGTCTTACGCCGTTTGTCTTCGTCTGTGCGTGTTATCAATAACATGATTGAATTTTGTCTTTATACAGCTGTTTTAGGAAGGATGTCTATGACCAAATAATTTTTGCAGATGAAGGGGAGAAGTAGGTCATTCGTACATGTAAGCGCGCTATTGATTAAATCCAGAATATCGCTCTCCTCCATGGTTTCACTTGGATTTGGGGCAATGAATCATGAAAGCATCCTTTCCTCGAGGGGACGTTAAGTAAGACGCCGTCGGTTCCCGTGGTACAGAGAGTAACAACTGTTACATGACACATGTAATCGCAGTCAGTGTCGAATAAGAGTAGCCGGTGTAAACCCCTGACTGTCGCCAATCCGCCCCCAGTCTAAAAAACAAAAAACATTTTTGGACATCCCTGACAGCATCCAACCGAACGCCCCCCTATTTTTCTTTCTACTTTCGATTAAAACCTTCGTGCAAGTGTCACCTTTCAAGAGTTGCCACTTGTGCAGATCCAATTTTGGAAGTCAGATGCTCTGAAAAGATGAAACCACTCAACAAAACATTTGACATGTCTTGTGCATGTAATGTTGATCTTTAATAACCCTTAGGCCCCAAAACTGTCTATTCCAGTGGTTGAAGCCGGGGGTAATCGTCACTTTTAACATTTTGACTCGGTGAAAATCAACTCTGTGTTAGTTGCCGTAGGACAGCAAAGTCACGGAGAATGTAATAATATTAAAACCTCCCCAGTCTGTATCTATGTTTGCATAGGTCTCTTCCTGAGGACAAAAGAGCATTTTTGAACTGACCTGTACCACCTTTGGTACGTGAAATTAAAAGCTTTCTGGCTATCGCAATATCATTCGACTAGGTCGGACAGGCCTGTTTGTTTAGTATTCTTTTTCAGATTACCCGGATCTTGAAAGCCTGGTATTATTAAGTGACTTGGCTGCAACAGTAAATTGGAGTACATTGAAGTGATTTAACATATCACAAAACCACGGTAAGTGCAGATCGCGTATTCGTCCCAGTTTCCATTGTACAAATCAATATCGACAACGGTCCGTGCAACACTGTACAAAGAAAGTTCGAGGGGCTCCGGTCACTGGCGTTTGACAAAGCGAGCGTGTTTTTACGGACATTAACAAAAGAATGCTGTCAAACGAGTTCTTGGCAAAGAAGAATAAAGATGTAATTACATATTATTTTAATAATGATTGCCAAACATCTATATAAATATCCTAAAACTCAAGTTTAATTATCCTTACTTTGCTTTATATGCCGTTGAATAAATCTAGTAGGCTGCCTGTGCTAGCAGTGCTCGCCGCAGGGAAAGTTGTTTTAATTGCAGTTGTTCTCGTGTAGAATTGAGAAGTAATTTTGAATCTAAAGGAAAAAGTACATAAAATGGGCCAATACCGCAGCAATTTTCAACGTGTATCTTATTGTCTGCATGAAATAACTTATCCCAATTGGATAAAGAGATGTAATAAATTTTGAGATTTGCACCATTAAGGGCGAGCACAAAATGAACCGCTGGTAAAGCGGTTAAAACTGGTTTCATTCTTTAAAACAATATAAAGCGGTTCCAACCGTAGAGTGTAAAACCGTTGAGTAACCGATGTTTCAATTTTGAAGCCGAGCCTTAGCTACACTATACGTCAATCACCTAACTTTTGTTAAAAACTGCGTACTCAAATAAAGCATTACAAATACAAGCTGATGCAAAAAGGATCTTTGTGGCCAATCCTGTTTGATCGTGGAATATTAACTTTTAGATCATGAGATCTGGCAGAAGCCCGGAGATGAGAAACTCGCAGTAGAATACCTCATGCCATAAAAGAAACTCTGCCATGTTTATCAAAAGTAAAATATGATACACAATAAAGTTATCTTCGAGAACATTGAATAAAGGTCTCTAGATTGGATTAGGCTGTGATATAGCAGTATGCATTGCTCCAACCCATGCATATCTAAACTGTAATATACAATGCATCATTTCAATAAGGTATCAAAACGTTACCAATGTAGTCACTGATTTATACCCAACCCCAATAGCACTGGCCTTTGGCAAATATTAGCAAGTCCCTCTGTTGCTCGTTCAGTTACTACCTTCACATAAATGAGAGCTAGTCCGAGCTGCAGTTGAATTCAGTATAAGACATTCTTTTATAGGGATTTCGACCTATATTTAATCCCATTTTCAGAGATGTCAGAGTACAAAAACAAATCGGTTTTTTAAACCTCAAAGTACACTGTTGCCCATAAAGTTGGAATATTTTTTTCAGACCCAATCTTAAAACGTATTTCTTTGTGAACGCCTCAGAAATCATATTAGAGTAGCTGATTGATTACATAATGAGTCCCCAATACCCAGGTGAAAGTAATCCAGCATAAATGTGAATAGTAACCAATTGCCTTTGTTTCGAAGCCAAAGTCTGTTGTTTGTCCTTTCATGATCCAAGCCTGTGTGTGCCAAAGAGCCCAGTTTTCAGAGTTGGTCGTTCCGTTGCGTGGCAAGTCCAAAATAACAGTGGAAGATCCGTCCCCAAACAAGCGCCATTCTCACATCCAGGTTGATCCAGGCCTGGAATTCATCCCGGGGGACCCGCACGACCCCACAGCCTTCCCACGATGGTGGCCAATGGCCCGAGGCTCTCCACAATCGACAGTGCGGTGTTGTGAATGAAATGTTCCATCTCGAGCAAAGCGGAAGGAGGAGTAAGGTCTCACCTGCAAGGACCAAAGCCGCTCAAAGCGCTGAGGTAGGCCATGCCTTATAATCAAGGTCCAGGGCTTGCCAGATGGGCCCGTCCCACAAACTGCCCCACGGTCAAAGCAGAGGACGACCACTGCCCACACCATCGTCATTGATCCAGGATACCGACAGGAACACCGCGACTGCAGCGTCATGGACCGGGTAGCAAAGCGACTCCGCGGGGAACTCCCCGATCCCCAAAGGGTGCCGGTGGGGGGAACCAGGTCACCAGGCCCATCACACCCCCTGGCGAGCTTGATAGCCCGAAAGGCTCTCCCAAGGCCTGCAGGAGCCATGCCAGACAGAACCGGAAGACACTCTACAGGCGTCGCCAAAAGGCAACCACCAACAAGTCCCACTGCACCACCCAGAACGACATCAATCTTGTGTGAACGCACACCGCGACTCCACACTGGTGCAGCGCACCCAGCAGCGGAGCATGCCAAGGCAACAGCCGATGCATGCAAGGTGTCAAAAGACGCACCCCATCCAGCTCCCGCGAGCCCTCCGAGGAGGCTGACACGAGACCGCGCCCTGGCAGCAAAAAAAAAAAAAAAAAAAATGTGGCCAATGGCCCGCGGCTCTCCACAATCGCAGTTCGGTGAAAGTTCCACTCCGACCCCGCGAAGGAAGTCCCCTGCACGACCAACGCCAGCCCTAAGCCTGCTGAGGTCGGCCCATGCCTTCTAATCAAGGTCACAGCCCCCGGGCTTGCCAGATGGGCCGTCCACAAACTGCCCCAGGTCTAAAGCAGAGGACGACCACTGCCCACACCATCTGTCATTGATCCAGGATGACCGACAGGGACACCGCGACTGCAGCGTCATGGACCGGGTAGCAAAGCGACTCCGCGGAACTCCCCGATCCCCAAAGGGTGCCGGTGGGGGGACCAGGTCACCAGGCTCATCACACCCCTTGGCGAGCCTGATCGCCCGAAGGCTCCTCCCAAGGCCTGCAGGAGCCATGCCAGACAGAACCGGAAGACACTCTACAGGCGTCGCCAAAAGGCAACCACCAACAAGTCCCACTGCACCACCCAGAACGACATCAATCTTGTGTGAACGCACACCGCGACTCCACACTGGTGCAGCGCACCCAGCAGCGGAGCATGCCAAGGCAACAGCCGATGCATGCAAGGTGTCAAAAGACGCACCCCATCCAGCTCCCGCGAGCCCTCCGAGGAGGCTGACACGAGACCGCGCCCTGGCAGCGACTGCCCCGGTGTGCCGATTGAAAGCAAGGCTGCGGCCCACCGTGACGCCAAGGCACTTCGGTGTTGGGGCCATGTGACAGTCCCTCTCCATCTAGAGTGATGCCAAGTTCTCCCCCTGCGCACCGACCCGCAAGGCGGAAAACAGAGCCGACGGCCCCGGGCCTGCTGAGCCTCAAGTGCCATCGGTGGAAGAACTGGCCCACAGTGACCAGGTCTCTCTGCAACACTGTTTCCAAGGACCCAAAGGAATCAGCAGCCACTCCAGGCGCCGCGCCGTCCGCGCAGGAGCACCGCAAACAATCTCCCCCCGGCACACCTGAGACGCAGATGCCGAAGAGACCGGGCGCCAGGACAGAACCTTGTGGGACACCATTCCGAAGTTTGCGCTTTCTACCGCGCTGCCCACCCGACGTCTCCAGGACGAAAGACCTGACCCGGATGAGCAGCATAATGAACTTGACAAGCCCGGCATCAGGGAAGACCTCGAGTAACTCGAGGCAAAGACCCCGATGCCAGACTGCATCGCACGCGCATCCAGGTCCACGAAACTGCTGCCTCCCCTTGAGGCTTTGGGTCCTCGACGTCATCAACCCCTTGCCATATGACCAGTCGCCCGGGTCACCTCCCTGAAATCCAGCTCGGGTGCGGGGCAAACCTGCCCCGACCGCACCACCGATCCGCGCCGAGCACCAGTCGCCCAAGCACCCAAAGATACAGACGTATCGAGATTGGTCTTCAACCCTTGGTCTCACCCGCCTGCCTCCAGGGCTCCAGACCGATGACCCCCGAAGTCGCCCACCGGAGGGAATAGCCGACTCCCCACGCAGCAAAGGAATTAGTTTGTTGAGACCTTTACACAAGAACTGAACACGCGATACTTGTTCCGTAGTTACTTGGTAGTGTCGATGTGGCAGGAGATATATTCCTCCGGGCTCACAATCAGGGAACAATGGTGAACAATAGGGCCAATCGATGCAGTTGACTCTTCACCAACATTAGTTTCACTATTTATTCCGTTGTCGTCTATGGAGCCCAAGGAATGATACTCCGCCGATGATGTACTTTCCACACCGATAGTTCATTATGGAGAAAAACTCACTGCGGGTGCCAATGGAAACCCGAACGCCGTCGTGTACCTGGACATTCCTGAAAGCACTGCATCCACAAGGGTTTATCAAACAATTTTCGGCTGCCATGACGCAACGCCACGCGCCGCACATTACCGCTGTAGTGATACAATTTCTTGAGGCAGAGGGGGTGGAACAGGTCTAGGGCTGCTTTCTCCCCTGATATGAATCTTATCGAGCATGCTGGGATTGCCTTAGGCCGTCATCAATGACAGGGACAATCTTCCTCAACTCTTCAGAGTTACTCAGGCTCTGACCGATATGGAACGCTCTCCCATTCGACGATATAACAACCTTGTGGACTTTGCCGCGCTGTCTTGACGCACCTATTCATGCCAGGGTGACCATACTCGAAATTAGTGACTGATTGACATGTAAAACAGTAACTATCACCCAAAAATGCGTTATTCTGTAAAACTTACGATGTGAAAAAATTGGTAACAAAATCCTTAAAATTACCCAAATACTTCAAATGCCCCCATTTTCTTTCAGGCAATGGATACAGTTCGTAAAGTGTTAATTGTGGCCTAATTTCATGGTGGATATGTTCGGAGAGACTGATCAATCAAGTAGTGTGGCGATATACACTCTAAATAGCTAATACTCACACTGTAAGATCATTCCATAAAAAAGCGGTAAAAATATTTTTTAATATCCAACTGGATGTAGAATCGTATTTATCCTCCCACTTTACCTACATTTGGGATTTATTGAGCCCTCATTCAAGAAATGTAATTTAGGCAACCATTTTCTTACTCATATATTAGATAACATATTAATATATTTTTCGCAGGTTATGAAATTTAATAAATGACTAAGCCAATAAATGTCTTCATCGCCTGCCAAATTCGCAGATATCCCGTAAGATGGAATGGTTCAAAACAAATCTCGCGAAGCGTGCGGAAACTTATAATTACGATTAGAATATATCAGAAATTTTATCCTACTGGACTCGTGTGGCATGTTTAACCCAGTACCTGTTTCAATTGCAAACTTATGTCCATCGGCGCCGTTCAAATATGCCACGCCCAATTGGACCTATGCGCGCATGGTAAATTCACCAATATGTAAACTTTCACTATATTCATATTACCCAGATAT
>JAMKCH010048670.1:0-11075 GCA_023653785.1 Ophioderma brevispina
TGAGTAGCATAATTTCAGGGTTGTCCACATAGGAATTGTTAAGAGAAGTCCCCTGAACACGTTGATACCACACAACCTTTGACAGCATTCCATGTCAGGTAAACCCATATGGCCCCCTGGGTATCCAGAATCAACTCCAGCTAGAATCCCTCCATTGAATGCCCTGTGTGTCACAGACTTCATATTGGTCTCATCAGCCACATGCCCACCCACAGAACTTCGTCATCTTCTTCAATTATTTGTCATGTTATGGTCGTATTCATCACTGATGGACGAATAAACGAACAGCTTTGTGATTGTATGTTGTATAGGTGAGGCATGGGATGCTGAATGTGGTATATGATTGAGACTATTGAACTTTGATCGAGCATACCTACTGGTGCCTACTAGGGCCCCAGTTGGTCTTTTGTCCACGGGCCCCGAACATACTAGCTACGCCACTGTGGTTAAAGACTCACTTATATGACAAAGTGTATAATTGATTTCATGTTGCTTCACATAATCTTTGTTATATGTATGCATTACTTGTTACTTATATCTTTGTATTTTGCGCCTCGGAATAGTTTATCTAGATTGATGGCGCATTAGAAATGCTATTATTATTATTATTATTATATATAACAACTTACCCCGCATTAATCTTCACTTGCGTCTGATTCGCTCTCGGTGTCAGAACCCTCTGCTAACTTCAACAAAACTTCAATTTAAAAGCCATATATATTCTCTTTAATGCGAGCTCATGTGTATGCAGTCAGAATCTGTAATTTGTCCCACTGCCTCATCAAAATAATTTCTTAATCTCTGTCATACTGAATTGTGCGTTGTGGTAGGGATGCAAACGTACAATTTTATGGCCGTATATTTATCCTTTGGTTTAGTTTGCTTGATGACATTGTAGACAATATTAATTTTATGAAGTTTATTATTCTAAATTGAAATGGATAGTTTCCAAGCACATTTTTCCAGTTGTGTATAGATATAATGTAACATATAGGTCTGCATTAATTTGTGACACTTGCCGATGAGTGACATCATATTCTACATATTGGCACTTCAAAGGTCAAATGCAAAATCTCGTATGTTAGAAGTGGGCCCCAACTGGCCCCAATACTAAAATCTCATATGTGTAATTTTGGTCAACTAAATTTGGGGGAGAAATCACAGCGAAACAAACAGAAGTACATTTCAAAAAGATTTCGCCTCTGCATCATTAAAACTACTATTTTGCGTAATAGCATCAACCTCTTTTAAACCAATCGTTCATTTTTGTGCCTGCTGTAAATTTAAACATGGACTTTGAACTACACATGAGTTTGATCATTGAGCCCAGTTTTGCTACATACGATGTTTCGATTTTAGGAGAGTCAAATTTACATATGACGTTTTTATGCCAGTGACGATTTAGAAGGACATAAACACCCATACAAAGAAGCCTTAGTCTAGTTGGATTATTGCTGAATAATTCGTGACCGCTGAAGAGCCAGAGCCGCATCATTTCTCAATAGAATTGTTTATGAAAGTCAAATGGACAAATTATAGCGAGGGCGGGAGCCGGAATGAGCGAGGTTGGCGCGAAATCATGGATGGCCGTGTAAATTTATAAATACAGGCGCGGTCAATATTGAAAAATGCTATCTGCATTGCGATAAAAAAATAATCAAAGCGTTTCGTCTTGTTACAAGAATTTTAAAATGTAGAGTTTTTGCTACTACTTACAACGTATTGTATGGATATTAATTCGGCAGTCAATGGAGGTTCAATATGGTATTGAACCTTGTTTGTTATTTACTCGATTACAATACAAAAGAGAGCGCCAAATACTTTGTTGCCAATCCCTGTGTTGATTTTCTCTAGAGTTGTTTTGATTGCAATTTGAAACTAGTTCGACAGCAATCGCAGCCCACTCTGAAAGAATTACGACAGGATAACCTTGATCCGTTATGAGACTATAATCCTGTGAAACCAATGACCCCAGATATGGCCAAACTAATTTCTTTAATCAACAGACAGATTAATAGCGGTTGATGATAGGGGTCAAACAAAATTAGACCTTTTTTTTTTTTTTTACTTTTGAACTGTACAAAAATTCCCATTCTTCTAACATGTTCCCTATTGTTGATTTTCTAGACTTTTGAACACATTTTCTATGACAATTTGAGAGGAAAGGAATGCTTTTTCTTAAAAGAAATTAATTCTTCCTATGAGAATGATTCAGCCAAAAAAGCGATACTCATTGGCGTGGTGAATTTACCCTTAAGAAGACTAGGCGCGAACTCAATTTTCCTAGGGAGAATCGAATTTCTGGTAGTTTTATGAATCGTACGAGCAATGATACAAAGGATATGTGCGAGCATCCCTAAGAATCATTGAAACTCAACAAGGCGGCAATACTTTTTTCCAAGACCAGCGAGCAATATGTTAATACACCATCATCCTACGCCAGATATAAACAAGCCAGATTGTCTATGTTCAACTCCCCAAAGACGCAGTCAGTGTGTGACACCAGTTTTGGTCACGGTCACCCATTCTAGATACATATCATTAATGCAACATTCAAAAGGTTACACGACCACTAGTGCGTTTTGCACAGTTTGCAAAAATGTCGCCGTGTCATTAAAGTTGTGTGCGTTGTGTTAGGTTTGATATTTTTGAATAAACCAAATGTTTCACGCCAGAGCAGATAGGATATGAGATTTAGTAGCAGTAAAATTAGGAATCCATTTCCATTTAATTCAAACTTTAAAAAAAATAAATTTGAAATGAAAAGATATTTGTATCTGCGCCTCTTAGACTAAAATTTACAAATTGATCGATTACATGGCCATAAAGTGAATAAATACAAATTAGATTCCACAAAACAATAATGATTTGCGATGATAAATATGCGATTTTTGTTGGTTTTGTTTGCTCTGTTTGTTTGGTTTATTTTGGCTGTTAGTTATTTGTAGTTTGTTGTTTGTAGTTTGTTTGCCCCTGGTTGGTTAGGTTTGATTTTTTTTTTTTTTCAATCCGTTATCACTAAAGTAATTTAATCTTATACAACAAAAAGGGGGAAGATCATTAATCTTTCGCTATAGGATTTTAACAGAGGCCTACTGATGCAGTTATTAGTAGAAATCAACATTACATTTTAAAAGGTAAAGAAGGATGGTTAAGCTATTACTATTAGATTTCTTATCGCCCGAAAAAATAAAGTTAAGCTTTTACTATGAGATTTCTTATCGCGAAAAATTAAGGTTAAGCTTTTACTATGAGATTTCTTATCGCCGAAAAATTAAAAATGTTAATTGTACTATGAGATTTCTTATCGGAAAAATGAAAGTTAAGCTTTTGCTATGATATTTTTTATCGGAAAAATTAAAGTTAAGCTTTTACTATGAGATTTCTTATTGGAAAAACTTCAAGTTAAGCTTTTACTATGAGGATTTTTTTTTATCGGAACAAATTAAAGTTAAGCTTTTTACTATGAGATTTTTTATCGGCAAAAATTCAAGGTAAGCTTTACTATGAGTTTCTATCGGAAAAAAATTAAAGTTAAGCTTGTATTTCTATGAGTTTTCTTATTCGCCGAAAAATTAAAGTTAAGCTTTTACATGAGATTTCTTATCGGAAAAATCTAAAGATTCAGCTTTTACTATGAGATTCTATCGGAAAAAAATTAAAGTTACAGTTTTACTATGAAGATTCTTATCGGAAAAATTAAAGTTAGTTTTTACTATGCAGATTCTATCGGAAAACAAAAAAATAAAATTAAAGTAAGCTTTTACTATGGATTTCTTATCGGAAAAAATAAAGTTAAGCTTTTACTATGAGATTTGTTCTTATCGGAAAAAAATTTTAAAGTTAAGTTTTTTTTTTTTTTTTTTTTTTTTTTTAAAAGTTAAAGTTAAGCTTTTACTATGAGATTTATTATCGGAAAAATTAAAGTTAAGACTTTTTACTATGAGATTTCTTTCATCGAAAAAATTAAAGTTAGCTTTTTAACTATGAGATTTCTTATCGGAAAAATTAAGTTAAGCTTTTACTATGAGATTTCTTATCGAAGGAGATTTAAAATTGGCCCCTTTCGTTGATATAATGAACTCAAAATTGACTCTTCATGCAGATTATACAACCGTTGTTATTGTTTTAAATTAAATTTGCCTATATATTTAATATATAATGGCTATAAGATTTGGATATATATTAAAACAAATTGAATTAGTTATTTTTTCATGCCAACTCAAAACGCAATTTGATTAAAAAGAAAATTATCCATATATATCCTACCTACCTAACTCCATATTTGGAAAATATCCACGTTGATGGAACCTGACGATGGAGATTTCGCAGAGGACGCCCCCTACCCTGACTTAGAATTTTTTGGCTTAGCCGTTTTTTTGAATATAGCCGATTCTCCGCGAGGACGCCTCCTAAAGTCCCCGGCCCACTTCAAGGTGAAAAGACCAAAGGAAGCGCCGCTTACGCTCTGGACTTAGTTTTTTCTGAACTCTGGACTTAGTTTTGTTTTGTTCACCCAAGGTTCGCCTTAGTAGATCTAGAGTGAATTTTAAGATGACCAATGAAGTGGTCGCTACTGGAAAAATTTCGCTGCCGTGGACTCGCAACGTGACTTTTCACCCAAGAGTTGGATTCATAATCTAGAACGATTACCCCTGACCAAGGCAGACGGTCCGCATGGACGATGCGATACGTGGAAAGCGTTGACTTTTCACTTGCCGTAGCCCGGCAGGTGACTTTTCACTGAAGATCTAGCGGCGACTTTCGTGACCAAAGGCAGCGCCGTCCGCCTCTGATAGTTCATATTTTTGAAAAGTCTACCTGCCCTGGCCCAGCAAGGTGACTTTTCACTGCCGTAGCCGGCTAGGTGACTTTTCACTGAAAGATCACAAAACGATCTAGGGCGACTTTCCGATCACCAAGGATGGAAGCGGCTCCGCCTCTCTTGGACTTAGTTCATTTTTGAAAAGTCTACCTGCCGTGGCCGGCAAGGTGACTTTTCACTGCCGTAGCACGGCGGCTTAGATGACTTTTCACCGAAAGATTACTAAAACGATCTAGGGCGACTTTCCGAGGAACAAGGCAGCGGTCCGCTTCTGGACTTAGTTCATTTTTGATAAAGTCTAACTGCCGTGGCCCGGCAAGGGACTTTTCACTGCCGTTAGCCCGGCTAGGTGACTTTTACTGAAAGGATCACTAAAAGATCTATAGGGCGACTTTCGCGCACCAAGGAAGCGACTTTCCGCTCTGGACTTATTAGTTTTTTTTCTGAACTCTGGACTTAGTTTTTTTTCTGGGACTTAGTTCATTTTTTGGAAATGTGAGATGCCTATACCCTTCCTATAGTATACATATGAGATTAAATTTCGTTTGACAAAATCACTTGAAAAGCCCCAAACGACGCTGAAATCGCCAAAAACCGCGCTGAAAGAAAACGGGTTTCAAGGAACTTTCATCGGATTTTTTCAGGTCTTTACTCCGGCAATAAGAGCTTCTTAGATATTGGAGGTAGATTTTAAATAACAGGGCAGTTACAACACATATATTGGTGGAAACATTTTACAGATAACGTGAAGGAACCGCCCTCTCAAATTTGGAATATCCGTGCAAAAATACACTGAAAGTAAATAGGACCAAACCCCTTGATATTGCATGGCAATGGTATTTGCACCCCCTGAGTTCTTCACAACCCAATGCAACATAATGTGCCGTCGGCCTGGCCAATTAGATATCTTGAAAAATCAATGAAAATACAGTTCACCATTCAAGGGAGTCGCATAAATATCCGTGAAAAATCCACTGAAATGATAGGTAAAGGTCGAAAGTGACCTTCTACGATTATTATCTCCGTGAATGAAATGAAAAATCACTGAAATTCGCATGTTATATCAGACCTTGTTGATACAATGATTGATGTCAATGTGGCCCTTCTTTTTCGTTAATTCCACGACTCTTGTAATATTTAGTTGACTTTATTGATTGAAGTTGAAAAAGACCTGTTTGATTTTTTTGTGTGTAAAAACATGGGAAATATACATTACTATAACCAGTTGCCTTGTTTGCAGATTTACTGCTAATTGTGATTAAATAGGCCTTACAACACTTGAAACGTTGTTAACATCGTTAAGACAACAAAACGTACGGCTGTTAATCTCACACAAACCCCTCTATACACCAATCCGTGTCGCCACATTTCCAACACTCCCTGGCAGACATAGATGGGGGTGCATCCCCATGCTTAATTTCACCCAAATGTGCAGATTAATTGTAGTTTTTGAATTATACCCTTAATCAAGCGTGGTACCAGACGTACAAACGATTTGGGTAGGTGTTTGGCGTTGGAGGACCCAGTGAATGGGCGCGCATTCAATTCTGCAGGGATCTAGACAAGTTCCACAGGCGTATTGAACTCGAAAAGAAACGTTTGTTGTCTGTGAGGTGATTGAGCGTGGATTGACAATAGGAAACCACTAATGCAGATCACGTTCAAAGAGGGAACGAACGTATGAAGGAATCGCGTTCGTTTTATTATGAAAAACGGTGTAGGGTTTTTTACCCCAGTCGGTTTACAACAATAAATGGGCATCCCGATATGAGCACTGTTTTACTGTACTCGGTATTTTTCGGGTATTTTCCGGGATCAATTACCGGCGCGGCGCCGGCACGCCGGGTGATCCTTCTTTTAACTGTCGCCGCGCCGTGTGTGCCCTGAGGAGCACAAACAAAACTCTGATGGATGGTGTAATTTTTTCAGATTCAGATTTTACTTTATAATCTTCATCAGAACATGTATCATATTATGATACAAAGCAGAGAGGATACAATACCCAAGTATTTTAGACAAAATAATAAAAATAATCCTTCAATACAATACCCAAATATTTTAGACAAATAATAACAAAAAAATCTGATCATAATATGTTGATACACTATTCGTGTTAGATAAATACAAAAAAGATAGATAATAATGACACAGTAATGTTGATCAAAGAACAACTACTGATAATCAGTGATATACATAATATAGTAATAAAAATCCATCCGTTAAGTTCATACTGTATGCACTATATTGCTAATCGAAAATCGGAAAAAAAATCATAAAAAAAAGATATTTGCACGCATGTAACAAGTAAGGTATCCCAACCTATACTGCAAGGATAAGTCCAGAAGCAACCTAATAAGGGACAAAATTGATATAATAAGTCAGAATACTGGCAAGAAGGATGCTGACAATTACTGCAACATGTAAACTGAATGGCGCGTCGTATCTTTGACTGCTGCCGTTTTCGTCCTTGCTGTCAATTCTCCAATTGGAAAAGGGAACAAATATTGAAATTCTACATGAGTATTCTACATAGGTCTACGGCAAATTTCAAATATTGTGACTAATTTCCTACGAATCACTGATTGATGTGTCTTTTTAGTCTAACAGATTACATGGGTTCCCTTGCACTCCTTTAAACTAAAATCCTAAACATGATTTTTTAAGAATTTTGATGTACCAAAATCAATATTGTCCAAAGGGGTTCCGTTGGGCGGCACTCTTGGGTCTAAAGAGATCAGTCTTATGCAGTGATTCGATTTAGGACGGTTAAAGTCGCTTCAAATGATTCGAATCATCATAAGGAATCAGAAAATATATTTACTTATAGGCATATTTGTGATGCATGATGTTCAGCAGAGATATGGGTAAAATGTGATTGAACTTTTTGATTCCTATGTACATGGCAAAGTCTTTCAAAATGCATGGATCTTGACCAATTTTTGGTATTAAGGTGTTGGTATGAGCCATGAACAATCCAGCAAGGTAATGAACACTACAAATTGACTCACTTTGTATGATGAATCCATATTAATGCAGATAGAAAACCACCAAACAGACCACCCCTCTGGAACAATTATTTTTGTAAATAAAAATCTTTTAAGGAGATGTGAAATCTCAACTGAATTTCCGTTTCCCATAAATCTCCCTTTATTTTGAAGTTTTTTGTTGATATTTTTTTCTAGGCTAAGATTTGATTCATTCGCCACTCTCCACATGGAGTTACCAATCAGTTTCTCCCCAGTATTTCTCTTTTCACATCCCTTTTCCTATTTAACCTGTGCGTATGTGTTATAGGCATATACCTCAGAGTCTCCGAATCCATCAGCTCGGGTTTTTTGGTTAAATTGCTTGCCTTAATCTTGCTCCCTCAATGTACTTCATCCATTACTTTACCCCTTTATATTATTTCACCAAGTACTTACTGTTGTCTATTATATTTCACTTAATTTTCCGCATCCACATGACTCTTTATCCCCTTCGTATCATTGGACTGCCAGGTTATCCGAATCCCATAAAGGTAGGCTCTAACCCCTCCATGAATGCGCCTCTCCGACCCGCATTCTCTCGATTACATAAAACATTCTAAGCGAAAATTATGAGATAGGCCTACATGAGGGAAAAATGTAATGCTATAGTTTTAATGAAACATGGTTCATAAAACGTGACACTTGTTCTCAATTCCATGCATAGATCATAATTATATGGTCGGATTTATCATACATGTATGTAGGCCTATATAGTCTATACCTAACCCACAGTTCACAGGATCGATTAATCCAAAATTCGCCATCCAATCCATTCTGTCTAAATATATAAACTTGTTATCTTGACCTCAAGCCTTAGTTAGTTTATATTGGATAGAACCCTTAAAGGCATCTTGGTACCGGAAATGGAAATTTCCCGGTCGAACCGGACCGATATCATGATCGGGAATCGGGCATAAACCTTTCTCTGCGTGTCTGTTAAATGTCCGTTGGCTATCCGCGGGGGTGGGTGGGTGCCGGACCAATTGCTAATGAAAAAAGTATACTATAGGGCCTACCAGTACAGAAAATTACTGATTATGTCAGCAAAAGCCTCCAAAAAAACCGTTAAAAGACAAAATATTCGGGTTTCGGCGACGTGGATGGGCCCATGTACAAGGAACGAGCTGTTGAGTGGGGCAAATACCTATAGCAGAGCAAAGATATGGCTATTAGGTCTGGCCCCTGAATTGCATGAATTGCAGAAGTGATATTTTGCACTGCCGGGCCTATATTCTCGAAAATGACCTTCATCTGAACGTTGGCCTATGTGTAATTACGAACTGTACTAATTTAAATGCAATTTGGTCGATGAGAAAAGAACTACAATACAAAAATTGAATATACGCGAACGAAAACGCAAACATCATATAAAAAGCGCCAGTTCAAATGGACTAATTCGTATACTATAAGTTTTTTTCCTTTAAGGTTGGGGTGACCGGTCGACACCTCGCCCCCAGTACACACAAACTTTATCAAAATGATATTTACTAGATTTACACTGCCTTCATGTCAATATAGTGCACATTTTTGCTTCTACTCTCCAAATGCTGCAATTTTTAAACTCAAACTTTGGGAATCAAAATCTATTTGGTGATAGGCTTCCATGATGAGGAGGAAAAGAAATGAAAATCGGACATGATGGTCAGTTCACCTATCTTTACCGGTCCCTGACTAGGTAGCCGCATATAGAGATTTTGAAGAGGGGTGGCATGCAGTATTGATAATACGGCTTTTTTTACGAGAGGAGATTCGTCTATTACTCCACTGCCTCGACAATATCGTCGTTTTATCATCTTCTGGCCACTACCCGATGTGCAGGCAGATGGTATAATGGGGAGGGGCCACGGCGCCCCCACGTCCCTTCCACGGACAAGATTCAGTGCTTAAAACATGCATTCGGACTTCAAGCTCCACTACTTGTGTATTAGGGCCGCTAACTAAAGATGCTGATTCATACAACGCGCATACCTAACCACGCCAAACGGCTGCTCAGCGAACTCTAAGTCATTTTAACCAATTCAATTTCATCCCACGACTCTGGATTAACGGACCTACGTTTGGAAGCGCAGATAATTCTTTACACTGCACCCACTATATGGTAATTATTTTGGCCTCCTGGTACATTGTATTACACATGTTTACCATAAAAAGCTAAAGAAACGGTGTCTTTAAACTGGCAGCTGGGTGGGAATCACACCAAGTGCAGAACCAAAATTAACTAGGCAATAAAATGCGAACACCAACATTGCAGGGATTCGAAAATAAACGGTGGGAAATCTCGGCTCAACACTATGTTCTTTTTCTTCACTGTTTTAAAAAACTGTTACCCCCCCACAAGAATTAAATCGTTTCCTCATACAATTTCCACACTGAATCATAAAAGCGTTGATTTCCCATTACCACCCTATTTGTAAGAGGTTATTTTACGGCCCAATTTTGAAAAAAAAGACCGGATTGTATTATCTCTCTGAGACTTGATTGGGTGTTTTACATTTTGATGCGCATTTACTTTGATCGTGTTACACGTAAATTATTTAGAACTTATCTACAAGTTGGTCATATAAGATATCGCTTTGACTAAAGGTAATCAAAAATGTCTTATAGGACTAATTTGCAGAAAATGGACTCATTTATTTTGTTTCCATGTGTATATGTAAATGATGTCAGACTTTAGTGAAAATGCGTGTGTCTGATTTTGTGGAACATTGTCTCGCCGGCAAACTATAAAATAAGTACTTGTTGGTTAAATTGCGTGGCCGCGATCTCGCTCCCTCAATGAATTTCTCCATATTTTACCCTTATATTTCCTTTCACCCAATAATCTAACAAGATTTCACTAAGGTTCATTCATGTACAGCACATGCCTATTTATCCCCTCTCGCATATCATGGTTGACTGCCCAGTATTCATCCATAAACGTATGATTACACGCCTTCCACTAATACCATGTGCTCTCCCTCCATGCCTCTCTCACATTACTTTGACGTCTTATCTCTCGATCGTTAGATTTCAAGGCAAACAATTTGAGAAAAAAAGGCAATAAACCAAAGGGAAAACGTGAAGAAATAAAGATGTAAACCAGTTGATTACATTTTGTTTATATGGACGAACACATTCTAAGGTCACAATTACCTTAAGCATATCTGAATAACCTAAGTTAACTTACATAGATTCGAACCAGGGCATTAAGATTACAAGTTCTCCGCCTTATCCACTACACTATA
>JAMKCH010048671.1:0-12200 GCA_023653785.1 Ophioderma brevispina
TATCAACCAATATTGAGTGTGTTTGTGGTAAAATCCTTGCCCAAACCTATTGCCAGTAATTGTATTTAACAATTATTTAGTACCTACTTTCTTTATATACGTGTCATCATGTATACCCAATTGACTTTAAACGTTTCACGACTTAACAATTTGTTTACAAAATTAATGCAAATGTCACAAATTAGGATGTTACTATCACTTATCATTGATTAATCTATACCGTACATTAGTTAACACTTTAGTTACCAAGGGTTTTCACTCCCGTTAGTGCCCCAAGGAAACCACTTTCCCGAGGGAATTTCTGCACGAAATTTATACCACATGTGAATGGTCATAAGACAACCCCAAATCAGCAATAAAAATGAAATTTGTTATTGAGGCTGCAAATTAGAGGCAAATCATTGTTTTCAAAACACCCGAAAATTGGGCAAAAAGATGGAAATTTCAAATGAGCCTTACGCTTACATCAAACCAAACTTTTGAAAACTTATTATGTTGCTATCTACTCTAGAAGACCCATATTATATATTTTTAACACAAAACTTGCAGTTTAAAATGGATCCTGTATGTTTTACAGGTGTTGCAAAATACACGTCATTTTTCCACAGACTTGGAACAGTAACGGTTGAGCAACGTCCACGATGAAATTGTTTGTTTTCAGCAGATAAAGGGTTAATTATTTTTAATGTTACTAATAATTGTTTACTTATATGTAAGCGTGAACATATATCAGCAAAAAAAAGTTGCTTTGGTTCTTTGATTTTTAAAAATATTCTCTGCTGACTTCGGTTAGTACACAAGGGTTTCATGGGACCCTCACTAATTAACTCATTAACGGACCCCCCCCCCCTTGGTCACTTAAGTGTTAATGACGGCCATCTTGATGACGTCAATTGGGACGTGATATCTTTTAGCAATGTTGGCTTATATATTTGTGTGTATTGTTAAATACATGAGATCCCTGTTCGCTAAATAACAATAACCGGCAGTGTGGTACACTAATATATCTTTTAAAGCTGGCTACTGCAATTTATTAATTAGTACACAAAATCTTTGAGTGACATTTGCTTATGACCAAACAATCTGTGGAAATTAGGTTGTATATGTAGCATTTTGTTTGAACTAAGTTAATTTAATATTACAACATTTGTAATACCAACAGGATTTATTTTAAAAGGTAAACAAGCACTAATTGTTGTAATATACCAATGTTCAATGCAAAATATACACAAAACAGCCGCCATTTTGATGACGTCATATGAACATGTTCCCCCACAGGAATTTCGGGAAATTTTATATCTGCGAGATAGGTAGGACCTATAGTTTCTAAAAATATCAAAATTAGCTTGTAGTACGATAGTTGCCACTTCACCCCCAAAAGCAGGCTCAATCTGCAGGCCTAAATAAAGTAATGTTACCACGTTCTAATATGTCTCCATGTTTTTATTTGTTGATATTGTTATTGTTTAGTTGAAGCTTTTATTATGTACGTTACATGTGTTTCCTTACAATTACTAGACTGTTCTTTCAAAAGAACGGTATTCATGTGGAATGAATTCGATTTCAAATAGCAGTGAAGTAAAACCACGGCACATAAAATTATTGTTCAATAATATTAATAATAATAATAAAATAATAATAAATAAAAATAGTAGTAGTAATAATAATAATAATAATAATAATAATAATAATAATAATAATAATAAAGAAAAAAGTGTGCTTCCAGCATTAAAGTACCGTGACTCCATGAAATGAAACGTGGGCCATGCTTTTGAAGAGCACTTCCATAATTTCATTGTCATCGTATGAGAAGTCTTCAAGTTGGCGTATATGTCCATCAGAAAACTTCAAAATTCCCTGGGTTTTATTTAGTGCCAATGCAATTGCCCATGTTGCGTCAAATCCGAAAGGGTGTTCTTTAGTAAATGTTAACGATTTATATTTGGGATCTTTTGCCAGCCTTTCTTGAACAATATTGTCAAATTCACGCGCAGTCTGAAAACAAATACGCAAGTGTATATAGGTAAGTCAAACATATTATGAAAATATTGATACCAAAACTAAACAAAAAAATTTAAAAAAATGCCGCAAATGAATCGTAGAAGTGTTTGATATTTCATCTTCATCCAATCTATTTGAATTTTACTTACAATATTTCCAATAGTTATATCATCGGTACTTGAGAGTCCCTGGCTAACGGCTGATAGATACACAGATCTTCCAATCGCTGTTGATAGTTCTTCAATGCTGCAATCAAGGTTATCATCCTCTACCTCCCACCATTTATCAGCATACCACCCGGCTAACATCCACACGTAACTTTCGCCTGTCATGTTCAATTTCGAAGCCTGCGAATTGGGGGTGGGGTGTATAGCGGTACGTATGTTTCAGCAAAGTTACTAGTTGATTTATATGCAATTTCGTTTGTCTCAGAGTAGCAACACTAATACAGATGCCACCTATATTTATGCTACCTTCCTTTTTTTGCGATGATCAAATTCAAATTTATTAAAACTAATGCAATTAAAGGCACTAGCAATGATTTGCTAAATCAGAAAATCGAAAAAATAATCCAAATCAAGTTTTTGCATGTCTGTAACAAGTAACATACCATGCAAATGATAAAACCAGATGCAGTTCAAAATCGGAAATTTTAGCCATTACTGTCCGTTCAGACACTTACTACCTCTAGGGAGGTCAGGGTGTCCCGTCAAAGTCGGAAAGTAGGGTAGTTGCCACCGCGTATGATGCTACTGAAGCAAATACTGACAATATTTGTATTTTTTCTCATTTTTTTAGAGTAATAACATGTTTATGCTTACTTTTGCACCCATCATCGCCGAATAAATACCAATTTTGCTTGCATCAATGGCAATGACAGACGAATCCCTTGATTGTGACGATTGCCTCTACAAAACTTTGCTTTTAAAGCCAAGTTCTTCAATATGACGTCCCTATGACGTCATATTATTAAAACTTGATATGTTTGTACTTTATTTGAAGAAAAGACAATGTTAGCGACCACTGATAACCTAACAAGATGATTTTGTCCCTTAAAGTCTGACTCAGAGATTTCGAAATATTATTTTTTGTGTAATAATGAAAAATAGTCAACTAGAACTAAAGATAGTAACCTAAAATGCACAATGCACAAATTTGAGATGAATCGGGTTTTTCGTTTTGATGCAGTAAACATTTATGTGTAGTACAACGTCCCATAGGATAATACTGTGTATAACAAAAATTCCGGATCCGGAATTTTATAACAAAGTTGTAATTTTCTATATGAAGGAATTCGATTTAAGCTTAGCAATTTCACACAGTGATTAGTATATGGACAAGCATTATGTACATGCAAAAAACACGATTTTTTTTGGAAATTGAGGGCGCCCTCCTCAGGAAATCTCTGAGTCGGCCTTTAATTACGAAAAAAAAACAACAGGGAGGTAGGAAAAACCCTTAGTTGGACGAGGGGTTAACATAGGTTTTGAAAATGACTTCCATTTGTATTTTAGATGTTAAATGCATATAATGAGGTTTTCCTGCCCATTATAGAAATCGTTTGGTGCCATCAGAAATTAATGTTACCCCCCCCGTTGTTTTTATTATTATTATTATTGTTATTATTTATATATTATTATTATTATCATTATGAGCTTATTTGTTTAGGATTATTGCGATTGTCATATAGCATCTCCTTTTCAGATTATTTAATCACAAAAACTACCTCGCAAAATACTCTCCGGGCTTTATCAGCATACGTCAAAACTACAATTATCTTCGCATCTTGCTTCTGTAAAACAACAGGGAGTATAAGAAAGAAAATGATTTTTTTTCTGCTTCAATTGAATAGTCAACATTTAGTCCTAGATACTCGCGGAAGTCGACAAGTACATGAACATCAAACGCGTATCTTTTGATTTCATGAAGCGTTTGATTTCTGGCTTCCGCTTTGCACTTAAAACTGCCTCCACGTTCTTGTATATAACTTAATGTTTATAAAAAAAAAACAAAAAAAAACAAAAAACAAACAAAAAACACACACAAACATAAAAGCAAACGAAACATACATACAAATAGCCAGTTTACAGCAATCATCTCATCAAGCCCGACATTGTCAGACCATATTCTACATTACGTGCCTGATGAAAAAAATGGGGTGTAAACGGGTACCCCAAAAATCGATATCCCCAAAACAGGGACCCCAACAGCAGCATAACGTATTAGAGGTTCTATATTGTGAGGTCCCCGGTTTTTATTGTCTCCATTTAACACATCAGGCTGATCTATAAAACAAATGGAGACTCCGCAATATAAATCTTCAATACAAATGGTAAAAGAGCCACAGTGCAAATTGAGGGTCCCGATTGTGGGGTCCCACGGGGACCGTCCCCGTTTGTAGGTACTTGTGTTGTGGTACCCGTTTCTTATAATCAAACAATGGAATAAGCAAACACAAAACAAACTAAACAAAACAAACAAGCAAACACACATATAAGAAACACACAAATAAGAAAATAAAAAATAAAGAAAAAAAAAACCAGGAAAAAGCAAGCAAACAAACAAAACAAATATGACAATATCGACAGAGATGTACACACAACTTTGATCTATAGATGTTAAACACCAGTCTGTGGCAAAACTGGTACATTTGAGCATTTTGCTCCCACATTTAAAACTCTCGCAGAGCTTCGTCCCCACAACCCTTGATTTTACCGGAAGTGGTTAAAATTTTGTTGTCAAAGGATAGCTGCTACTTTTCTCATTTACTCTTTGAAATCTTAAAGAACTAGATATGTTTGCTTTGGATATTATGAGCAAAATATGCCTCATTATGGTATATCAATATTAATTTTACAGAGTACTCTATGGTGCTTACAAAATCACGTTTTCGGTCCTCACATCGAAACTGGTTGAAATAACGGATCGTTCTCCTTTAAAGAGACACGAGGAGATTTCCAGAAAGAAGCGCCCCAATTTTTCTCGAACCTAGGTTTTTTACGTATTTGGAATGCTTAGATCACACCTGAAGTGAATAAGCCGAATATGCCGTCTTTATGCAATAATATGATGATTTAGTAGTTTCTGTCGTGCACGACAGAAAGTCAAAACATGGTTTTCTATGGGGAACAATTACGATAGCAGGCAAAGTTCAAAACAAGGTTTGCGGTTTTCTTTTGTACCTGTTTGTCCAAAATCCTTCCAAACGTTCTCGGTAGGTAGTGTACAAACGATCCAGTGAAATTTGAGAGAAATTTATATTGTAAAAAAAAATCTCCTCCTGTCACTTTAACAGGATAAAATCACGAAAATAGTAAAGTTTCAACATATGGTTTAATTTTTTTGTGTCGTCTGCGAAGCAATCGGCACATAGGGATTGCTTTGGTAGAGTGTCTGTCTGTGAATCCGCCTGTCTGTGGTAAAGACATCCAAATGTTAACTCTAAACATAATTACCCACTGTTTCGACATACATGTGCAGATTTTCATGACACTTGGGAACAATGGTCCTTGGGCAGTGTTCCACATGTTGGTGATTACGGCGGTCCGGTAAGTATTTCCCACGGTGTAGTCTGTGTCACAGACTTCGAAAGATATTATCTAAATTTGTACTGCGCGAGAGATTAACGTTATCAGTCCGTCGTAGAGAATGATTGTGTGTAAATGAAACTAAATCTCAAATATCTTCGAAAAACGAAGGGGTTCTATGGATGTTTTTGCATCAGAGGGTCCGTTACTATGTTTTGTTTTGAATATGTATCGTAATTGGGTCTGAACCTACAGAACCTAGTGAGAAAATTGAACGTTTTTGTCGGGTACTTCGGTGCTTCCAGACACGGAAAAGTTAACACGCAATCTCTACAGGCGAATCCATTTTTCCCACAATGCCTTTCGATATTTTACCGGTCTTGAGAATTTTCAAACACTGGTTTCAATTTACGCCAATTATTTTTTTTAATTTTAGAAACAGGATTACGTACTTACCGGATTTTGATCAAAATATTATTTTTCAATTTTATTTGAGAAAAGATTTCTCACGGGAAAAGTGCTTTGTTTATGATAAAAAAGAGAGCAGGGGGTTCCCTAGTGTTCTTTGTGGAAGGTGCACCTATTAGATAGATTGCACAAGGGGAGAAGTGGGAATTCCCCAAGAATGCTAAACTTAGGACTGAGTCAACTTGTTTATGCTTTGAGATCAAAACTTTGCATGATCTGGGAAATTCCCCATGGGTTATAAATGTGCAATGATGCAATTCAGGTGATGTAATTTTTGTGAAATCTGATTTGACAGTGCTAGGTTATGTCTATGCATGATACTGTGGTAATATCTATTTTAAGATTTGGGAACTTTATGAAATGATGGTATAAAGCTGAGTTGCAAAGTTTTGATTCGCCAGCAGTATTAACCATGCAGGAAGCAATACAATATAATTATTTATACCTAGTTTAACCCTCGTCTACCTGAGCCATTTTTTGTAACAAAACTCCCGAAGGGGGGGGGGGGTGGTTACTGAACACCCGATTCCTATAAAGTTGGTACCAAGGATAAAAAAAAAAAAAAAAAAAAGATCTGGGAAATTCCCCATGGGTTATAAATGTGCAATGATGCAATTCAGGTGATGTAATTTTTGTGAAATCTGATTTGACAGTGCTAGGTTATGTCTATGCATGATACTGTGGTAATATCTATTTTAAGATTTGGGAACTTTATGAAATGATGGTATAAAGCTGAGTTGCAAAGTTTTGATTCGCCAGCAGTATTAACCATGCAGGAAGCAATACAATATAATTATTTATACCTAGTTTAACCCTCGTCTACCTGAGCCATTTTTTGTAACAAAACTCCCGAAGGGGGGGGGGGGGGTGGTTACTGAACACCCGATTCCTATAAAGTTGGTACCAAGGATAGCTTTGAGTTTCTTCTTTCCATTGGTACCAAATAAGTACCAACATCCCCATTATGACGTCACCATGACGTCTTATGTTGAGGAAAGTACGAAATACTGAAGATAGGGTGGAAAATTGATATTTTCGCAATTTAAGCGACTCAAACATCTTCTTATAGCTCTAAAATGCTGTCATTATATAAAACTAGTCATTTTACATCAAGTAGAGTCAAAAACCGCATGAAAGTTTGATTTTCCTAACCTTTTTGGCGAAAAATTGAATTTTTCACTGTGTGTGTCTATGGAAATTGGATTTTTGCTGACATGTGAACTTTATGACGTCATTGTGACTTAATGGCATAATGCTAGGCATGTTGGTACTCATGTCGGTATCAATGGAAAGAGGAGGACCATAGCTATCTATTGGTATTAAGTGTATGTGATGTTCCTGTGTTGTGTTAGGCATGTTGGTACTTCTCCTCCGAAGGGAGGGGGGTGGTTGCCCCCCCCCCCATCCATCACTTTGGGATCACCCTGTATCTTACCTATACCCAGGTGGATGTTTGTTTTTGGATGAAAAGGAGCGGAAAATGTCATTGACAATTACATTACATAATTTGGCACCAAAAAAGGTGGTTTTAGCAAGCCGGGAAAAAACCCGAAGGAGGGGTGGTAAATATTGGATGCCGCCGGAGCTTAATAGCTGATCTGTGTGCAGTCGTCTTTTAAGGGAGGGGTATGGGGTCTGAAGCAGTGAACTTTGAAGTGATTTTTCTTAATTTTCCCAAATAGTGGTATATACATGTTACACATCATATTGTAGCCCATGTCACAAAGATTTAAAATTCATGTCAATTTTGCTCTGGTTGCCATGGTAACCACGTAAGGCCTCTGATTGGCTAAACCCTAGAACGAACGCAACTAAATAACTAAACAAGCTACTGGGTCGAAACTTGGGTGGCATGTGCAGGGGGTAAATACGCAGTGAACCATGAAGCCGGATTTTTGATACCGTTGCCATGGCAACCCGCAATCGACCAATCCCGTAATTTCATGGCGTAATTTGAATTTGGAACGCAATTTTGAAAATCGGGCTTCATGGTTCACTAGCCCTTTATGTGCTCAATATGTGTGCCAAATTTCATGTGCATAGCATGTAGCGTTCTCTAGTTACGTTCGTTTTCGTTTTGGTTGTTTGCGTATTTTAACGAAACGAGTTATAGACCTCGAAACATTTAGACAAAATTGAGGGCGCTTTTAATGTGAAATATGGATTTCATTTTATACTGAATTATCATAATTATTAATGAAAGAATCATCAAAATCGGTGCATCTATTGTCCTGTAATTAATTTTTAAAATAATTTTCTTAAATATCGCAGGGTGAGAAAACATAAAATACATACAAAATTTTTTTTAATTTTTTAGTTTTTTCTTTAAATTATGGACAAAATAATATGAGGTATTTATTTACGTCGACCTTAGCCAAAATAAAAATGCGTTAAATGGAGTCGTAAAATAAAATCTTTTAAAATTCTTAAAGGTGCAAGGAGAGATTTTGTCAAATACAGAAGTCCAAAAAAATCGAAATGTCTAATTTTTGCCCTGATGAAAGCTTTCCATCAAAAATACCCCCATCTGAAAGGATCAACCTGAAAATGTTGTTTGGTACAAAAAGTTTGAAGTTTATCATTTTGAGAGCAAATACAAAATTCAGCCATGGTTTTTACATTGAAATATAAGCGAATCACAATCACTGTTTGCCTCTCTTTTAGGCATTCTGTAGCCATACAAGGTAAGAAAAATCTATTGAGAGTTTAGTCTACATGAAATTACTATTATGACACATATTTTGGTGCCTCAAATCTCTCGTTTCACCTTTAAATATAACCCATTTAACTTTTTTCACATGATAAAGTATAGGAACTATGCGTTTTTGCCAAATTTTTTCCGCGTACACTCTTCACTTTGGAATCAGCCATATCTCGGAACCGATTGATCTGATTGCGATCGCTAAAAAGCTTTTCTAGATTACAATCTACACAATAAAGCATTACCTATCTCATTTTCGTAATGTAATAATTTTTACCAAGTCAAACCCATACCCCCCCCCCCCCCGTAAGCCAGACGAACTTACAGTTTGAATCAAAAAGAATTCCGTTTGTGGTCCCTAATGAGGACTTAGCGACAGATGGATGGTGGTAGATAACCTGACTTGTATTACAGAATATTAGTGTCGTCGATGGAAAACCCTCTTCTTGAACTGCTGGACAAAAGTTAACATCAGGACTGAGAAGATTCCATGGAATAAATTACCTGAGGAGTTTAATGTGAAACTTATTATGCGCTTGTCATTTTTGAAGTGTTCGCTGTGAGGACATTCATCGTTGAACTGCAACGCTTCTTTGTGGACCTTAGTGGACATTCTTGTTTACAACTAAGTATAAATCTTATAAATTGTGTGTATCTTACTATGTAATGTTCTTTGGACATACCAATTCTTGAACCAAATCAATTAAAGATAATTCAAACTGTTATTATTATAATAAAATTTAGATCACTTGTGCACAAGGCTCATTTAGTTGTGGGGGGTTTGAAAGGTATTTCTGACCTTTGACGCCTACGAGACGTCATAACACGATACATGCTTTCGGTGAACGCTGCACTCTAAAAAAACCTGCTTAGAAATCTTGAACAAACTAAAGTTTTAATGGCCATTATGTTTAGGATTCAATATCTTATTAGATTGTGTTTAGCATTTTAGATGTTAATACGGAAAAGTTAAGCTTTTCTTAACCCGAAATCGCTGTGGGGTACTCTACACAGATCCTCGCAAGCGATATTCCGGTGTATCCCCCTATGTTCTTATTATGGGAGGCAACTGGTTGTTTTCTCCCCTCTATCTGTTGGTCACAATACATACATGTTTTTGAATTTTACGTAAAATTTATCTAAGTTATTTTGAACTTGTGTCATAATTGAATGTCTATCATTGTTTGCTTTTAAATTAGAATAATATCTATTGTTTTTTATTTGTCGTATTGATCAATGGTATACACACCAAATGGATAGACATAATTGCTCCTTTCTTTGTGAAGTGCCTAGATGCCTCTGCATAGCGCTATATCAAGATTGTTATTATTATTAATTAGTAATTAAACACAAGTTTTGTGTTTTAAATGCTAAACGTTAACCCAAACATACGGAAGTTTGTCCAGAATTTCTAAACACGTGTTTTTTAGAGTGTGTACTTGTGATTTAGGTAATTTAAATGGCTAAAGTGCATCAGTGGTGCAAATGGAGGTGAAATTGATGATCCCTGAATAAATACCTCAAATTTTTGGCATTGAAGAAACCATAATGGCAAATCATGAATTACAACACGTTCGAAGCATGTTTTATATATTAGTTCCAGAAATGCAAATAGAATTGATGTGGTTTGTGTCAAGTCTACACATGGAGGACCCGGAAAGCATTCAATATTTGGGTTGTGATACATCATTGTGCTGGTACTATTTGATTTTTCAGAGAATTAGAAAATTCCAGGTGACTGGTTTGAATCTATCCATTGCACTGACTGATAATCAATAGTTTCAAAATGATTGTCAACGGGTAGTGTAATTTTTCCTGGCCCTGTTTATTGCAATGGCATTCCCATAAAGATTTTTGGATTAGGTTTATCATCTCATTTCCATTATTTTATCAGATGCCATACAAGATTGAATTCCAAAAAAAATACAAAGTAAATTTTTTTAAATATAATCAGAAATATACGGCAGTCTGGTTATTGGTGTAAAAGCTCTAATCGAGTCTACCAATTTCGGAATGTACTTACCTTGAGACTTTCTACTTGGTTGCTTGGTTAACAGTAAAACTTTCAGAGCTTATAACACTAATATTTGCGTCCTTTAGTTTGCTTACAATCATCACGTCTAAAATGTTAATAAGAATATAAACTGGAATTAAGCTGTGAAGTTCTCTTATTTACATTTTTAGTATGTAATCCTCGTACACCGATCTATCTTTATAACTAAACCCCCCCCAAATGGGCCTAGGCTACAAACTCACTTTGACTATAAATGAGGTCTTTTTAGGATAGCTTAACGGGGGTTCTTTCTATTCGTATTTTGTATGTATACGATGCTATGCACCAACGGGAGTGTACCGACCTTCTGCAAAAACCCTATTTTACTCGCCATTTTTGCCATTTCTTGAGCAACGTTCTCTAATTTTGTATATTCTACCCTATAGAAGCGAGCATATGCAAACCTCTGCTCACATTTGCCGTTATTTATATGCTTGCCCCCCGACAGAGAACGTAGATATGGACTACCAAATTGGCAGTGCAGTTCAATCCACTGAGGATAGAGTTTATTCCAAACCATTAAGCAACGACAGAATACATGTACATATAGCTAGCAGCAGGAGCTGAAAAGGTTCTACACTCGCTACTAACCCTTAGAAGTCATATACTCGATTAGCTGCAATTTTGTGTATTTACCACGTGAGACATAGCAAGGAAAATTCCCCGTCGCCCCCCTCCCCCCCCCGGGGTAACCGGTGCCCTGGAGGTGTACAATTTTGGTTAGTCATGTATAGATGTTTTGTATTTGTCATATCCTAGGAAGATGCATATTTCCTGTTTGAACAAGCAATGGAAAATTTCGTAGCCCCCCTGGGTAACCCTGCCCTAGAGGTGAACAATATTGGCTATACATGTAAGCAGCACGGCTTGGAAATCCGGGCCCTGCCTGGGTAACCTGCCCTAGCTCAATTTTATTTTATGAAATATTAAAGCTGGAATTGATTTTAGCTTGCTAATGCATCATAAAATGTACATGTATGTTATCTGACAACTCACCACAGCGACCAAAAATTTACAATTCTTATCCTGAAAAATAGTCTTTAGGATATATTATCATTTTAATTGCTTACTATTTTGACAATAAATTCATTTTTATGATCTAATCTCCCAAATAAATAATATCTCCAGCTGAAATTCTATTCATAAAAGAGCCTGACGTTGCTATTGTGAAAAGCAATAACAAAAATAATCATTAGACCGACTCACTCACTCTGCATCTATCAACAATTTTTTAGTTAGCAAATTTGATAATTAACTAACACACATATAAAACATGCCCAAAATCATTCCAATACCAAATGTTCAATATAAATTTCATAAAACCCCCTTCTATAAGGAATTTCAAAAAAGTTACAGATACGGGAGCCAAATAAAGAGTTTGGGGTGGGAGGGTGGAAAAGAATTTTCTCCCTCCCACAAGAGTGTCCTCTCTCCTCAGAGGCGGATTGAG
>JAMKCH010048672.1:0-11358 GCA_023653785.1 Ophioderma brevispina
AATTCCGGTAAAATCTTGGGGTTCGGTATGAGGCATTTTATTGGGATGAGACTATTAGTGATTGGACCATGGCCTTAAACTTGGGTATAAATTTCTGACCATATCCCCCACTTCCCGATCCCTTCTGCCGAATCACAAATTTTCCATTCTTGTTTTCACTTATGTTTAAGTCATTAACATATAACATTTGAGATGTGTTTCTATTCAAAAATCACTACAATGCATATATGGTGCAATAATACACTGTCTTTAAATCTCCGTGTCGCACCTTTGAGGATATATTACGTATATTTAATGCAATTTATATATCCAGCACATGTACATTGGAATCAAATCAAAATTTAGCGAACTGTGACATTATAAATTAGTAGTCCTTTCAAACTCATTTTTCTTGGAAACTTAATTTTTTTGTTGTCACTATCTTTTGAGTTATGGAATACCACTGACAACGTATCTGAGTGTAATATATATTCACATGTAATGATTCATAATAAAATTAATCTGTCCCCTGGAGCTGACGAGTGCCGCAAGTGATGTAGCACTTGCGTTCACTGATTCACGACAGGCTGCATGGAGCGATTAATAATTCATCCACGTCTACCTGCAGTTACAATTTCAAACGATTCTCATTGGTGAAGGGTATCTTCAATAAAAGCTCATAAGCTCTAGTCACAGTATAGAAGTCCTTTCACTCACTCATGATGCTTTTTAACCTATAACAAAAGTTTTGTTCGCTGTATTTTCTGTGTGCACGGCAAAAATCAAGCCTGTTAATTCTATAGGACTATTTCGATAGCAGGCATGTTCAAAACAAAACACGGATTGCGTTATTTTTTTTAACTTGTTTGTCCACTAAACATACTCCCACGCCCACTCCCCAAACTAACTCCCCCGCCTAAAAATTCCGAAAATGATGTTGAAATGGCCATCAACGTGCTAAAACTTGCTTTCAATGAACGTGCCAAGCCATCTGTAAAATCTGCTCAAACTCTCCACATCATGCTTCGTTCTCAATGCATTGATGGACACAGCAGTGCGTAAGCCAGCTTTTTTTCAGGGGCAAAGGGGGGGTGCAAGATTCCCCACAGGGGGAACCTGCCTCCCCCCCCCACTCTGGCTACGCCACTGGGACACAGGTCAATAAGCAAACACAATTACGCGAACAACGCTCCTGCATTTATTATATAATTCACCTACATACCCTGTTTACTTCAATATTATATCGATTCGGATTTTTAGAGGCGGGAGTATATGTTCAAAATGTTCTTGATAGATGGTCTACAATCGATTCAGTGTAATTTGAGAAAATTTTGTATCCTAAAAAACTCTTCACTTAAAAACTAGATATTTTGTATGGAAAACTTTGAAAACCACCGTGACTGCAAAATCAGGGCTTTAGATTTTTCAGGACCCCTGATTTGGATACCTGTCCCTCTCCTGCCTTTTTGGGATAGTAATTTTATAAGGTCTTTCACCTTATGATTAGCGGCCCTCTTTGTGATAGTAAAGTCCATTCCAATTTTCTGGAGACTTTCTAAATCTAAAGAAATGACATCAATTTGGATAGTATACATTAAGTATGGGTCCCTTTGAATAGCACACGTTCTTTGAGGTCGGGTATTATATTGATCTGAATGAGGAATACTACAAATTACATCTTACCCTTCAGTTGTGATCTAATTAGTAATAGTTTAGTGGTTGAAGGGGGTCTCGTGTACCCCCCCCCCCCGAAATCAATTTCTAATCAATGTCTCTATATCAGAAAAAATGCATATAAACATTAGCTATGTTAAAAAATTCAAAAATTGTCCCATGTGCCATTTTGGTCTAAATTTATGCAAATTAGGATCGCTAACAGACAATAATAATTTTTCACCGTATCTCAGCAACAAGAAACAAAAATGTTCTTATAGAAGACATTAAGACCCACCGCTTGCCATGTATATTTTGTATTATTGTTTTGCTTCGGATCCAAGATGGTAGCCCAAATGGCCCCATCAAGATCTCCCAAGTATCAGTGCTAAATTCCTGTATTATTTAGTCGTATATCATAAAATGAGAAAAGAAATTAAGGAACACATGTCTGTCGACTATTAACCTCATTCTGCCTGTTTTAAGGCTTAGTGAGTATGTAAAACATTCAATAAGGCGCCAATTGTTCCGCCTTTGAAATAATTTAAACTTCGAAATACCTTATACTGTCCCCAATTAGGATGAAAATGTAAATTAAAGTATGAAGAAATGTGCGTTTGACATTTAAAAACCCAAACTGGTATTTTTTGTTTTGGTTACGTATTTGAAATGCAGATGGGCGGCTTTAATATCACCGAGTGCAAAAAATCTTGTAATCGGCTTTATAAGCCGACATCTTGTATTTAAGAAATACTGACTGAACCAATCGCAGTTATATAGTTACTAATGATATTATACATTCTAATTTGCACTTTATCATTATTTCTGGTGCTATGTCTATATATGACAAAATTAGGATAATATGGTAAGTTTAATAAATTCTCTGATGGGCCAATTGACGGCCATCTCTTAACTTTTAACAAACAAAATTTCCAACTGTGTGTTTATACTGGTCAAACGCATATATCTCATACTTTAATTTTAGACTTTTATTATTATTGTGAGATGACATATCCCAGTACAGGCAATTTTCATGGTTTTCAAAAGCTCTTGATGGGGAGAAATTAGTCATTGTTTTGAATTTTAAGAATGAACAAGATAAGACAAACACGATAGATTATGAGTTTCTTGTGATCAATGACATCATCTCTTACTCTTAAATTATTTTTATTTTATTTTTGAATATACAATTAAATATTACAGGTATATTGTTTTTTTATGTTTTACAATCGTTGGAGCGGCCATGTTTGGCTGCCATCTTGAATCCGAAGCAAGATAATAATAAAATGTGATTGCAGGTTTCACCGATTCTCAGTAACAACATTATTGTGTTTTCTTGGTTGAGATATGGTTTTTTCTGTAATGGCGAGCCTAATTTGCACTAAATTTACATAAAAAATTTTACTTTTTACAATTATTAATTTTAAAAATTTTTTATTTTTTTTATTTTTTTTATTTTTTTTATTTTTTTTACCTTATTTCTTTATTTCAGGGGGGGTGCACGAGACCCCTCTAACCCACAACTATAATATATATTGGTAACCAACAAAAAAAAAAAAAACAGATAAACAAAATACATTTCAAAAATATTAAAAAAAAAAAAAAAAAAAAAAAAAAAAAAAACTATGTTAAAAATTTATATTTTTTTATTAGTTTTGGGGATATTTACTTTATATGGAAAATTATTAAATTAGAAATGTACCTTCCGGGTACAATTTGCGGGAAAATTGGTTCACGTCTACACCACACCAGTCAGCAGTACATGGGGCCTCCTGAGGGGAACACGTCCCACCAGCATTAGCTGTTAAAACTTCATCTCCTTGGCAATTGCTTGTATATTATGCCGTGTGATACGTTTTAGATTAAGGCTCATATCTGTTTTGTTGGTATGTTTAGTTTTGTGTGTAAAATATATTCAAGGTCCAGAATAATAATTTGAGAGGCAACTGAAGGAAATTCATTTTTGTTGAAAATGTGTAGTACCCACCGCTTCAAGCCCCCAAACCCGTTGCTACATACCTTGGGGTTGACTGAAATTCAAAAGATGCAAATGTGGGTAAGTTACTGTACTGCTGCTCATATTTTTTTTACAAAATGTTACAATGCTAGTTCCACTAATGATAAAATGGTTGTTTCATTAACCATGAGTGAAAATACATGGCAAGTAAAAGTAATTAGAGTAAAAGGATTCTGGTAAAAGGGGGTATTTTAACCAAGTCAATTGTGCTGAATTGTGGTGATTTGGGAACCCAGAACCCCTGGAAAATTATAATGGTTCCACAGGTAGACAATTACCACCATCTAGGTTACAGACCTGCATTGATATTTGTAGGCACCATCGGTACCAAGCCGCACTGTGTAACAGCACGATTCTTAATCACGGTGTAACCCCAGAGCTTAGGGCTAACTCCATGTGTACTCTTTGCTCCTACTCAAGGGTACCCCTTGATAAATTATTGATTGCCTGCCTACAACAATACTTGCGAGTACACAAGCCACTTGGTGGATAGCAGCTATGTTTACTTAGCAGTACCCATCCTATAGTTTACTCTACAGTTGCCTGCTGGTGACTCACAGTACCTATGTAAGCCACCAGTAGTGGGGTAACCTCTGCAGCTACTCCACGAAGAGTACGCTCCAATGACTTCCCCTAAAAACCCGGCTGCCTAGTAGGCGCACTTTGGACCATAGAGGGCGCCAAACATTCTATTGTTGTTTACGATTTTCTGATCATTTTCAAGCTTAGTATATCTATATTTGAGTTGAGCATCACCAAAAACCCCTAATATATGACATTTTGTGTAAAAACATATACCTTATGTTACCAAATGTTAAATAATGGATAAAGTTACTAAATCATCCACAAGCTCCAAGCTCATTTGCATGGGAGACCCATGCAGGTGCTCAACGCGCATGGTGTGACCTAGTGGTTAAGCTACTGCTGTGTACCAAGGTGGATGGTTACCCCCACTTTGCGGCCGGCGATGTGGTACCCAGCGGGTGGGTACTCCATGTCTCTTAACAGCGTACTTCAGCAGTGTACTGTGCGCGAGTGAAGGGAATTTGTGTGTGGTAGGGAGTCCAGCATCCTGAGAATGTGCACACAACAATTATACAAACTCCTGCCTACTTTTAATCCCGCACTGTCGACCTCCGAGGGTCCTCCAGCCCAAGATCCCTGTGTATCGTGTTAGGGGTAATATAATAACAATAATACAAGAACTTGTAAAGCGCCTACTTGGCCAAAAGATACACGAACCATTTCTTCATGGAGTACCTTTGAAGTGACTATTAAGTACCGTCGAGTAAACCACCCGCATGGGTACCCCACATCGCCGGCCGCAAAAGTGGGGGTACCCATCCACCTTGTACACACGCCAGTATCTTAAACCACAGTCACACAATTCGGGAAGTACTTCCATGGGTACTCCATGCAAATGAGCCTTGAGCTTGTGGTGATATTTTATGTAATTTTAATCCATTATTTAACATTTTGGTCACATAGGTTATATGATTTTTAACACACAAAAATTTCACTTTTTTATCGAGGTTTTGGTGATGCTCAACCCAAATATAGATGTTACTAAGCTTGAAAAATGGATCAAAAGTCGTAACCACATGGAATGTTTGGCGTCCCTCTATGTTCCCAAAAATGTGATGCCATCAACTATCAGCTGGTAGGGGGATACTGTGAATGTACTCCGTGGAGTTAGCTGCAAGGTATCGCCATAGCTGGTGGCTTACATGGGTCCCTTTCCGTCCCCTAGCAGGCAACTGCATATTTACACTATAGGAGGGTACGCAAGTAAACATAGCCGCTATCCATCCAGTTGTTCGTATACTTCACAAGTACAGTTGTATGTAACTGCATCAATATTGCATAAGGGGGTACCTTTGGAGTAAGCTAAGAGTACACATCGCCTAAGCTCTGGGTTACACGTGAGAAGGAATCTTGCTGTGTACTACGCGCCAGAATGGAAATATGCATGATACGAGAGTCGCTCGAGAAGGTAGCTCGGTCCGACAATTGCCTTTCTGTTGATGGCCATGTGGGCCGGCTCTCTGTTGTTTTCACGGCTTCCAGAACTGCTAGTTGGGGACTAGTGGCTGCTAGTTAGCGATCCTCCAGCTGACGCTCCTCCGTCCTGGGCCGTCCCGGAGCGTACCATCCGCACTCCTCAACTTGACTGTCGGCGCATTTCTGCCAACAGTACACTCATACAGGACTTTCTGAACCGGCTGCCGCGCTCGCTGCTCAGGCAAGGAGGAAGTCAACTAGAGATCTTATGATTCTCGACTCTGCCGGGTCTATATGGTGCGCCAATCGAGATATTGATCTGCTTTTCTGCGTCTGTAAGGGGCAGATCGAGGATTTCATAAATGGAAATTTTTCTTGAGGGTTTGGCCTCCAAACAGCAAGGGCAACTCCAACGATTGGGGGCGCTCCATCGGTGCTTCAGAGACAGCACAGTAATCTCTAATCGCCCACTCCTCATGAATCTGCTGAAGGGCGTGTTTTTCGGTTCGTCCCCCGAGATTCGTTCACTCGTTCTTCCGGAGTGGGATCTGCCGCTAGTGCTGCTCCGGTTCTTAGAGGAATTCGAACTAACTGGACGGCTCAGTCTCCTGGACTAGGAAGCGGCCTTCTGGTGGCAGTCGCTTTCCGGGCGATGGGGGTTCCGAAATCCCACCTTGTCCATTGACGGCTCACCATGCGGTGGTCTAAGGACGGCGTGTCCATCCCACACGCTAAGAATCAGACTCTGTCTTCACAACCCGTGCCCGTGTTTCTTCCCCGGACCTGGCCTTTGCTGCGGGACATTCGAAGAAACCCTGGTGCCCCATCAGGGCTCTTAAATTGTACCCCCCAAGCATATTGAAGGGCTCTGGAAGACATAACAGCTTTTCATCTAGACGCCCCCAACCCATATGGTCCGTTAGCGAAGGACACAGCCGCTGGTTTGCCTCAACCATCGTAGCGCGACCGAAAACATCACAATCAGTTGGTTCGCTCTCGGGGTAGGTAACAGCTACAACAATGCATTTTTGAGTTCCCCCGTTTTGGACAAACTAACTGGCCAATATTTTTTGTGTTTTTATGGCACACGGCAGCCTCTTGGATTTTCTAATTGCCTAAGGGTGACAATTTTACAAATTACAATCATCTTTAATTATATAGTAACCTATTAGAGATATATAAATCAGATGAGAAAAATTATAAAACGTGTATTTTGGGTTGATCTCTGTGGAAAATGCATTTTCGGGTTTTTCTCTTTAAAAAAATGGCGGCCATCTTTGGATTCTCAAATTAATCAAGCATGCCTTCAAGATAGATTATATTTACATTTCGCTACCTCAAACATGAATGATTTTAAAAAGAAAGAAATAAAAAAACCAAAAACGTTTCAATTTTAAAAAAAAACTGCAATTTTGGGTTTTTTACCAGTGAAATGGCGGCCATCTTTCCTTGGATTTCTCCAAATTGGCCCAAGGGGGGTGGCAATTTTACAACCACCCGGGATTCATTATATACCTTTTTCAAAGAGATATAATCAGCTGAGAAAAACTTTATCAGAATTTTCATCTATTCCTCCTCCGCTGCTGGACTAATATCCTTGTTTCTTTAAGGTAGCAAATACCTAAACAAATCAAACTTTGTTTAAAATTTATATTTTTAGTTTTGGGGGGATATTTACTTTATATTGGAAAATATTAAATTAGAATTTACCATTCAGTGGAAATTTTGCGGAAAAGTGTTAAAGTCTCAACCAACAAGCAGCATGGGCCCCTCCTGAGGTGAACACTTCCCACCATCATTAGCACTGTGTAAAAACTTCATCTCCGTGCAATTGCTTTTAATTATTGCCTGTGATACGTGTTAGGATTATTAAGGCTCATACCTGTTTTGTTGGGTATGTTTATAATTTTGTGTGTAAATATTATTCCAAGGTCAGAATATTAATTTGAGAGCAAACGAAGGAATTCATATTTTGTGAAAATGTGCTATTACCCCCCAGTACGCGAGTCTTCAGCCCCCCAAAACCTGGCTACATACCCTGGTGGTTTACTGAACTTCAAGAATGCAAATGGGTAAAGTACTTCTCATATTTTTTTTACAATGTTACAATCTATTTCCCTATGATCAAATGGTTGTTTCATTACACCTGAGTGAAAATACATGCAAGTTAAAAGTAATTTAGTAAAAGGATCTGGAAAAGGGGTTATTTTAAAAGTCAATTGTGCTGAATTGTTTGATTTTGGAACCCAGAAGCCACTGGAAACTTATAATGGTACCCAGGTGACAATTACCCAGCTCGGTTACAGACCTGCATTTTGATATCATTTTAGGCAACCAGCGTTACCCAGCCGCACTGTGTAGGGAGTGCCAGCCTCTGAAATTTTTTGCACAAAATTAATACAAATCGGCCTACTTTTAATCCCCGCACCTCCGAGCCTTCCGAGGTCCTCCAGGCCCAAGTACCCCTGTTTCAGCGTGTTAGGGGTAATAATTAACAATAATACAAGACTTGTACGGCCTACTTTCAAAGCTCACAACCATTTCTTCATGGGAGTACCTTTGAAGTGACTATTAATTAGCCGCGGAGTACCCACCACCCCATGGGTACCACATCGCCGCCCAAAAGTGGGGGTAACCATCCTACCTTGTACCACCAGTAGTCTTAACCACTAGTCACCAACACCATGCGGGAGTACCTGCTGTGTACTCCCATGCAAATGAGCTTTGAGCTTTTGTGTGATATTTTAGGAATTTGATCCATTATTTAACATTTTGGTCACATAGGTTATTTTTTAACACAAAATGTCCAATTTCTAGGGGGGTTTTGGTGATGCTCAATCCAATCTAGATGGTTACTAATCTTGAAATGAATCAGAAAGTCGTAAACAACAATGGAATGTTTGCCGCCCTCTATGGTCCAATGTGCTGGCCTAACTAGCAGCTGTTAGGGGATAACCTTTGAAGGTATCCCGTGGAGTAGCTGCAGAGGTACTCCCACTACTGGTGGCTTACATTGGTACCTGTCAGTCCCTAGCATGCAACTGCAGAGTACAATACAGGATGGGATAACTGCTAAGTAACTGCTTGCTATCCAGCCAGTGGTTCGTATACTTCACAATTCCTATAGAACTGTAAGTACGCGCAATCGTGCATCAAGGGGGTACCTTTGGAGTAGGGCTCAGTACCTATAGTAGCCTAAGCTCTGTGTTCCACCGTGAGTAAGATCTTGCTTGTTACTAAGCGCAAAGAAGGAAAGAAGAAAACAGGAAGCTAGATGTTTGGGAGAAAAGGTTTGTTTTTAAGAATCTTTTGGAAAAGACATGATGGACTTAACTCTCTTGATGCAGGAGGCAAGGTGTTCCAGAGACGTAGGGGGCCAATGATGGGAAAAAGCCCGGTCTCCAAACCTCCCACGCGACCGGGGACAGCAAGACACTCACCGGCAGCTATGAATGGATAGAATATGAGGAATTGTCTATGACTGAGGATATATGAGGAAGTCTATGACATGAGGAATATGAGGAATGTCTATGACAGAGGAATATGATGAATGTCTATGACATGAGGAATCTGAGGAATGTACTATGACTGAGGAATATGAGGAATTTCCTATGACATGAGGAATATGAGGAATGTCTAATGACATGAGGAATATGAGGAATGTACTATGACATGGGAATATAGGAATGTCTAAATTACATGATGAATATGAGGAATGTCTATGACATGAAGAATATGAGGAATGTCTATGACATGAGGAATATGAGGAATGTCTATGACATTAGGAATATGAGGATGTCTATGACATGATGAAGTAATGAGTAATGTCTATGACATGAGGAATATGAGGAATGTCTATGACATGATGAATATGAGGAATTTCTATGACATGAGAATATGAGGAATGTCTATGAAATGAGGAATATGAGGAATGTCTAGACATTAGGACATTGAGGAATGTCTATGACTGGAGGAATATTAGGAATGGCTTGTACTGAGGAATAGGAGGAATGTCCCTATGACATGATGAAATATGAGAATGGTCTATGACCATGAGGAATAGGAGGAATGTCTATGACATGAGGAATATGAGGAATGTCTATGAAATGAGGAATATGAGGAATGTCTATGACATAAGGAATATGAGGAATGTCTATGACATGATGAATAGAATCCGGAAATGCTATGACATAGGAATATGAGGATGTCATGACTCAAAAGTGGAAAAGCTGGGAGTGTCAGATGTTCAGAAACCATTTTTGTACAACAGAGAGCCAGTGTAATTCCAGAAGCAAGTGGGAATGTGCTTGCGCTTACGCTTCTTGAAAATAAGCCTGGCTATTCTATTTTGCAATTTCTGGAGGCGAGCAAGGGTCTTTCTTGAGACACCATTAGTGATGGAACACAATAGTCCATTCTAACAGGACAAGGGTCCCGAACAGCAAATATTACATGCTTAAGGTCAGAAAACCTTTTCTTATGTGACTTAAATTACAAAATTTGCCCAGTTAAGGAGCCGCGGAAGCAGAATAGTAAACGTCAGCCTCTTTGAAAAAGGGCTCTATTTTTCGAGTTAGGGTAGGTGTCGAGTCGAAAAATGCCAATGTTAAACCAGGTGTTTAGGGGTGACATAAACCGTAGATTCCTAATAAACGCCCCCACTACTTTTTACATGAAAATAAAACCACTCAAATACACGCCCCCTGTTTTTTGGTTGCCGAGTCGGCCCTGGAACTCACCAATTTGTCCACAAACGCAAACAAGTACACTGGCTAAATTACAGCACAGATACCCTTTGTAAGTGTGATGTTGCAAAAACTGCATCTTTTAAATGCTCACTATTGTGCAAGGATACATTATAAGCTATATATAGCGGTAAAATATGGCGACTTTTCGCTTGTGCGCGTCCATATATTGAAAGGACAAGCATGTTTTTTTGATATATCCTAATTCTTCTGAAGAGCACCGGTACATTGCCATATTAAAGGCTGATTCAACGATGTACTATAGGTGATATTACTATTATTTTGTAAATATTTTTGAAGTTGCAAAATAGCAGTACGAATTGCGGAATTCCCCCCTAAAAATATGGATTTAAGAGGCAATAATAAAGTGGGTGGGGTGTGAGTAACCTTGAGTGTGATAAACAGCTGGAGTCATAGACGACTAGTTTGCCCAATGACCCCAGACATAATGCAATGACCGGCGAGGTGGGGGTGGTTGCCCTTTGTACCCGTGGGGGGGTTGGTCGGTGTAGTGTCAATGGTAATAGCCTGTTTTTGATGGAAGCCTTGTAAAACAAAATACCGTAATCAGTCGTACCAAGCCAATACAATGGTAGTTGTCACACATCGTTTCGGCGGTAGTATTTCCTCTGTTGCGATCCACTGTCTGTATGTACCCATGGTGCAACTATGGGAAGTGATATTTAAGAGTCAAATTAGTGGTAGTAAAAGGAAAGAAATCACCGAAAAATGTTTTAAAGAGGAATATCCAGCTCCACATGCGGAACTATGGATTGTGGTCCAATGGAGTAGAGGTGCGGTCTTAGTGTGATGCTGATTTGGCCACTGCATGATCGCTGGAGTTGATCGACAAAGTAGACAAACATCACGTGGGAGACAGGTAAGTTAACAACGAATCAATCCGCGAATCATCCTTATTTTGGCACAGCTGTCCGGGCTCATATTTGCAAAAAAGGTTTGAAA
>JAMKCH010048673.1:0-14439 GCA_023653785.1 Ophioderma brevispina
TATTAGGTTTTTCTCATCATTAACTGGGCTTGCATAGCCTAAAGAGAGCAACAAATATTAATTTCCCACCAAGGTCTGTAGAGCAAGAAAAAGGGAATTAAGAGAAGATGGAATATTGATTCAAAAAAATGATAAAATGAAACATTCATATGAGGACTATCATTGGCTAACCTAGGACCAATATAATGAGAAAAATTGTTAAACCAAAATCAGCCAATAGTTTTAAGAGTCAGAGTTGCATCGCCATTATGTTGAATGAAGGGGAAAAGCTTTTTACGATCCCTACCAAGCAAATCGTTAAGAATATTTTTCCAAAGGTGGTTTTAAGATTTTGTTTTTTGATCATCAAGTAAATATCAATAATAATTTTTATTAGAAACACGACTGAGATTGGTTAACTTATTCCTGTAACTTTCACATAATAAACCTATATTAGAATCCGTTGGGCATAGATTTGGAATTTGAAGTGAGAATAGCAGAGGTGATCCACGGGTTAGTGGTATCGATTAGTCCTTATTTTGTAGTTGAGCGCCTTTGGGGAAAAAAATGATCAAAATATGAGTAAATTATCAAGAAAAAGTATATGCTTGGTAAAAAAAAACAGACGAATCATTAAAAAAGGATCCAATTATTAGGTGATATGTATTTACAAAAGAACGTATATTGTGCTGGGTAAATGACCGATTGTGAGTAGTTTTGCGAGGGGGGGTGGGGGTTATTTTAATTGACAATGGAAATATTGTAATTTGAAAAAATGGAAATAGGCGTAATTCAGAAACACAAATAAATTACCATATTAATTTGTTATCAAACGGCATTGTAAAAATATATCAAGAATTGTGGCAGAATGGGAATTCATTCTAGTTGGACGATCAATAAGTGGATACATATTGTGATCAAAAAATTAGTAAGAAATTATTGATTTTTTAAAAATGTCTTATTTTTGTTTTAGCAAGATCTAAATTAAAGATCATCCCCAAATATTAACATAACTATTTTCAGCAGGAAATTCATATCAAGGACATCGAGTTAAACATCAAGAATACATAAGTCAATATCAGTTCTATGCGCACGGTATACAGATCCAAACAAGAATATCTGGAGTTGGCATTAAGTAATTTCAAGAAAAAACAGATTTAGAATGGTCAATAGAGGTTGGATTGGGACACAGTTAATTTAAAGGCTGACTAGAGATTTCCGGTGAAGGGTGCCCTCATGTTTTCAAAAGAAATGGTGTTATTTCAAAATACACAATGCTTGTTCATATATTAATCACTATGTGAAATAGTAAGCCCAAATCGAAGTTCTTCAAAATAGAATAGCAGCTTTGTTATAAAATCCGGATCCGGAAATTTGTTATACATCAGTATCCTATGGCGCTGTTATCCATACACAAAATGTTATGCATCAAAACGAAAAATCCGATTCATCTCAAACCTTGGAATGGTGAATTTTAGATGCTATCTTTCGTTCTAGTTGATGATCTTTATTAATAAGGAGATTATCCACAATGGGTTAAGTACATATTAGCAATGTCATTATTTAAAAGTATCATAAACAAAATCATAAGGATCAGTTTAGATTCAAAAGCTATTGTAATCAACAGGAATTATAAAAATAATAAGTGAATATCTAATCGCTCATCTCAAGAATATTATGAAAAGGGAAACAAGTTGCCAGTCACTGCAAAAACTCCGGTTGTTGAATATGCAACAACCAGGTCGGTGTTTTTAGCTTGTCGTGTTAAATTAGGGTTGTTAAAGTGGGAGGATTTAATAACCGCGTGGTGTTGTTGCTGCAAAAATTTGGTTATGCATTTTGGTGGGCCTGTTATGTACATGCTAGAAGATAACAGCTATATAGAAAAACAATAAAAACAGCAAACATTTCCCACTAACCTGGTAGGATGTACGGCGGAAAAACAGTGTAAACCCCCCACCAAAACATTTGGGGTTAATTTTAACACCAAAGAGTGTGGTCCTTCCTGGGACACCAGGAGGGTTTTAAATTAACACCAGTGATGACAATTTAACACCAATAGGTTTTGTTAATTACCAGTTGTGTCAATTAACACCAGGGAGGGTGTTAAATACATAATTACCACGACATGTGGTGTAAAGATTGGATAAACACCAAGGAAGTGTTAGGTTTATATATGTAAGACCCAAAAATTAGTCTGTCAATATAACACAATTGGGTGTTTTTGTTAATTTAACACCAATAGGTGTGGTCCTATCACAACACTGATTGGTGTTAAAATCACCACCGCCGGTGTTAAATCTCCCACCGATGTTTTTTTGCAGTGTACATTTAATACCAACCCTCCGTGATCCTCTTCAAATTCCCATCTCTTTTCGCTCCGAAGCCCTTCCCCTTTCCCCCCCCCTAGGGGAGGAGGAGGAAAACAGGAGGGGGAAAAACAAGGAAAGGAAACACAACCACACAGCCGACGCAGAGGCAGGCCAGAAGCAGCGAGCAGGCAGAGCGAGAAGTCACTCATCAATCATCCTCCATCATCCATCATCATGAAGCAGAGTTAGATGGTGAAACTGGCGTTTATATCTTGGGGAAATGATATGGATTTGAGGGCTCACATTTCAGGGCGACAGTGGAGAATAAAAAAAATAGGGACTTTCATCTGATAACAAAATCGATACTACTTCTAGAGGTAATCTAGTCGTTTTCGCGTTGTTTTGAAACATGTTTTGTCCTTAATTTGCAGCCCTAAAAATAATTTCTTTTTTATTGCCTGATTTAGTGTCTGTATTATGACCCTTTAAGTGTGGTAGTAAATATTTCATGCCAAAATTCCCGCCGTGTGAAAGTGGTTTCTTAGTTGTGGTTCCATGGAAACTCCCCCCCGGACACTAACGGGAGGTGGAAAACCACTTTATAACACCGTTGTTGTATATTAGTTTACAATCCCATACTTTACACAAGTGTGTATAATGTTGACACTTTAATAATATTTATAACAAATATAAAAAACATATAACATTTCCAAAGAGTTTTTGGATACACTTACACAAGAGACAGCAGTTTTCTTAACCTGTTTTGCTACTTTTCTTGCCAAAAATGCACATTTTAATCCAATTGGTATGATGTTATAAAAGTAATATAATAACTACATATAATGTTCAAATGTATGAAATTATGTTATATGAAACTTCTTACAACACTTGAGTTGTTTACGCAATTTCAGTGGTTCCTAGCGTGTGATATTCGACGATACCACACGGTACAGCGAGTACGCGTCCAAACGCGCTACGCAATCATAATTTTATAAATATCGCTTCTTTTTGAATAATCAAAGTGTTTTAAAGAATGGAATAAAGGTATTGTTTTAGCCTCTGCAGTGTATCTATCGTGTCATATCACACGGGCGACAGCACATTTTAGCCGTAAAACAACGCGGCTGCGCCTCGTTGTTCTACTGAAATAATGATGTCGACCGGCGTAACAGGCCGGGTGGGTGGGGGCGGCGGGGGGGGGGCAGGGGGGCAGGTGTTGGCCCCCTCCTGGACGAATTTCGCGGGAAAAAAAAAATTGCAAAAAAATCATGCTACAATCGGCCGTTTTTAGCCCCCCTCTGACCGGGAAAACAATCTGGGCACTTTTTGACCCCCTGAGAGGGAAAATTTCCCAAGACTGGAAAATTTGCCCCTAAGAGCGGGCAGGCCCGTTACGTCCATGCGGTCGACGTGTGATTATGACAACGATAGATCCACGCAGAGGCTAGTTTTAAAAAACAAAACCAATACCTTTATTCTCTAAGATGATATAAAAACATAAAAAATAAAAAAAACTGCTCTATACCCAGCTTCCTGATGTAGTGTCTCGGTTGTAAAGGTGACTCAGAGATTTCTCGGGGAGGCCGCCCTCGTTTTTTCAAACAAATGTGTTTGTTTTTTGCATACTTACAACTGCTTTCTATATACTAATCAATGTGGAATTAGCTAACGCTTAAACGATAGTCCTTCATATAGAATATTAGAGATCACAACTTTGTTAAAATTTCCGGAGATTCCCGAAATTTTTGTATACACCGTATCCTATTGCACTGTATACTATCACCATAAATGTTTAGCACATGGAAAGAAAAATCTCAAACTTGGGAATTGGGCACTTTTTAAGGACTATCTTTAGTTTATAGTTGACTATTTTAATAAATACACAAAAAAAAATTATTTACAAAAATCTCTGCGTCAGCTTTAATCAAAAACTGGATTTTATAGTATTGGCATCAGTAGCTGGGGAGTGGCCCATAGCAACAGACAGATTGCTATCCCCGAACCTGAAGCTTATACAAGCTTACGTAAGGAGTGTGTTATTTACTTCTATTAAACCAGCACTCATCAGCTTGTTTTTCCCCATTTCTTATTATTATAAACACCAATTTTACCCATTAACAAAAACTACATTCAATAAAGTTTAAATTTTAAAAAAAATATCATACACTGTTAGGAAATTTCGTAAAAGTAAGAAAACAGACTTTTCCGTCAACATTTTACGGCCCAATATGGAAAATCTGTTTTAGAAAAAATAAAAAAAAATAAAAAAAGTTAATTTACGGAAATATTCAAAGATTGCCCGTCAGCAAATTTTCGGACTTTTTTTCGTTCCATAATTTTCAAGTACGAAAAAGTCGTAACATACACATTTTTTTCCATAATATGAGAAAAAGTTCTGTAATAAATTACTGTCAAAATTCCGTAATTGATAGAAAAGAAATCTGTAAATTTACGGAAACATTTTTAACAGTTGTAACAAGTACATAAAACAAAAATATAAATGTACATGGCTAGGAGAAAAGCATTGATGGACATTGGACAATGCAAGGTCCCATTGGTAGGGTCTATAAAACGGGATATAAATTGGTAGGCAAAACAAAGTTGCAAGAAGACCAACGAATATTTTATGGCAAGAATAAAAAAATGGGCCTCCCCTCCCATAACACAAACCCCCACCCAGAACATGAATTGTCTTTAAGGCAAAGGGGGGATTTGAAAAGACTCATAAAAAATGACACATAATAAATTAAGGAAGATAGGATACATTCAAAAAAAATCTGAGAAAAGACAGTGAGACGGAAGGACCCACAAATAAAACTGAGGACTAGACAGCAGAGACGAAGACAATAACAAACATGACAACAGAAATAAGCTTCATGCAAAGTAAAACTGAGGACAGAACAGGCAGATGATAAAATGAAAAAGAATAAGCTTCATGCAAAATAAAACTGAGGACAGGAGGGAGACGAAGACAACAAAATGACAGCAAAATACGTTCAGCAAAAACAAACTGAGGACAGGCGGCAGCGAGATTATTGGACAAACAAAAACCATGAAAAGAATAAGCTTCATGCAAAATAACACTGAGGACAGACAGTGAGATGAAGACAACAAACATGACAAAGAATTAGCTTCATGCAAAACTAAAACTGAGGCCAGGACAGTGAGATGAAGATCAAACATGACAAAAGAATAAGCTTCATGCAAAATAAAACTCGAGGAAGGACAGTGAACGCTCGAAGACCAACAAACATGACAAAAGAATCAGCTTCAATGCTGCAAACTAAAAACTGTGGACAGACAGCGAGATGACGACAACAGATTTTTAACGGAGAGGAATTTATGACGCAACCGAGAACAGGATTACAGGGCCAGTAAGAACCATAAGCCCTACGGTTGTCTCATTACTGGTCCTAGCATATCATATATCCATCACCTGTTCATCTTGTACGTTTTTCAATTGATACTTCTTGTATAGGGTATGTCCAATATTAATCTCTGTAGTATACATTTATGTCATGTAAGATATGTTTTTGCTGAATAAATTGAAAACTTGAAACTTGAAACCTTTTCATCGAGGGGGGAAGTAAAGATGCCTGCTGGCGTTGTATTTTAATCTATGTTTAATAATGCACGCTTGATTAATTGCACCCCGTGAAATGCACGCAGGAATATTTAAATGTGGTGTCCATTAATGCCGCAATGCATATTCATTTTTGCTGGGTAAGCGTGCATTCGCGAATATAAATTTACGCGAAAACAAAGAAAAGGAAAAACCACGCGAAAAATAATGCTCTAGTGGTTTATAAAAGTTAAAACTACATAATAATGTTCAAATGTATGAAATTATGTTGTATATTAGCATTATTAATAAAACATAAAAAATAAAAAATGACTCATACCAGCTTACTTGTTTGTAGTGGTCTCGGTTTAAAGGCTGACTCAGGATTTTCCCGAGGAGGGGCGCCCTCGTTTTTCAAACCAATTGTGTTTTTGGCCCTAGACATAATGCTTGTCATATACTAATCACTGTGTGAAGAGCTAAGTTAATTGAAGTCCTTATATAGAAGATAACAACTTTGTTATAATTTCCGGATCCGAAATTTTTGTTATTAAACAGTATCTATGGCACGTATACTACACATGAATGTTAGTACATGGAAACGAAAAAACTCAAACTTTGGGATGGGAATTTTTAAAGTGACTATCTTTAGTTATAGTTGACTATTTTTTAAAAATACACAAAAAATTATTATTTTATAGTCTTGGCCTTCAGTAGTGGTGTGGCCATAGCAACCGAGAAAGATTGCCTACCCCAACCATGAAGCTGATACAAGCTACGTAAGGAGTATTTACTTCATTAAACAGCTCACATGCTTGTTTTTCCCCATTTATTATTATTAAACACCAATTTTCTCATAAAAAAACTGCATCATTAAAATAAATATAGCATACACGGTTAGAAATTCCGTAAAATAAGAAACCAGATTTTTCCGTAAATTTACGGAGAAATATACGGAATAATCTGTTTTAGAAAAAAAATAAAATAAAATAAAAAAGTTAATTACGGAATTTTCCCAAAGATTTCGCGTCAGCAAAAATTTTCGGACTTTTTTTCGTTCCATATTTTCAATTACGAAAAAAATTCTTGTTAAAATAACATTTTTTCCATAGATCTGAGACAAAATTTCTGTAAAATACTGTCAAAATTCCGTTAATTGATAGAAATTCTGTAAATTGTTGACGTTGAAAAAATTTTCGAACAGTGTAAATACATAAAAATATAAAATGTAAATTGTCTAGGAGAGAAAACGCATTGAGGGACATGCAATTCAAGGTCCAATTGATAGGTCTATAACGGGGGAGATAGATAAATTGGTAGGACAACAAAGTTGCCAAAGAAACGACCAAGAATATTTATGAAGCAAAAAAGGGACCAAATCCAAAACCCCCCACCCATGACCATTGAATGTCTTTAAGCAAAGGATACAGAATCAAAAAAAATGCAATAATAAATTAAGGAAGATAGGATACATTCAAAAAAAATCTGAGAAAAGACAGTGAGGACCGAAGACAAATAAAAACTGAGGAAGACAGCGAGACGAAGACAATTAACAAACATGACAAGAATAATAAGCTTCATGCAAAATAAAACTGGGACAGACAGCGAGATGTGAAACATGACAAAGAATTACAGCTCATGCAAAATAAAACTGAGGACAGAGAGTGACGACGAAGACAACAAACACAACAAAGAATAAGCTTCATGCAAAAAATAAAAACTGAGGAGACAGGAACGAAGACAACAAACCTGACCAAAGACTAGCGCATGTAAAATAAACTGCGGACAAGACCGTGAGATGACAACAAACATGACAAAGGAATAAGCTTCATGCAAAATAAAACTGAAGGGACAAGACGTGAGCCGAAGACACCCAAACATGCTAAAGATAAGCTTCAGTGTAAATTAAAAATGAGGACAGACAGTGAGATGAAGACAAACAAAACATGACAAAGAATAAGCTTCATTGCAAAATAAAAACTGAGGGACAGCAGTGAGACGAGACAAACATGACAAAGAATAAGCTTCATGAACAAAATAAAACTGAGGACAGACAGTGTGAGACGAAGACAAACAGGACAAAGAATAAGCTTCATGCAAAACAAAACTGAGGACAGACAGTGAGATGAAGACAACACACATGGACAAAGAAAAGCTCATGCAAAAATAAATGCGGACAGACAGTGGACGAAGACAACAAAAATGACAAAAAATAAGCTTCATGCAAAATAAAATGAGGAAGACAGAAAGTGAGACGAAGACAACAAACATGGACAAAAAATAACGCTTCATGCAAAATAAAACTGAGGACAGACAGTGAGACGAAGGCAACAAACATGACAAAGAATAAGCTATGCAAAGAAAACTGAGGACAGACAGTGAGACGAAGAAGCCAAAATGACAAAGAATAAGCTCATGCAAAAATAAAACTGAGGACGGACAGTGAGAGGAAAACAACAAAACATGACAAAAAATAAGCTTCATGCAAAATAAAACTGAGAGACAGGAGTGAGAAGAAGACAAACAAACATGACAAAGAATAAGCTCCATGCAAAATAAAAACTGAGGACAGACAAGTGAGGACGAAGACCAACAAACATGACAAAGCAATAAAAGCTTCATGCAAAATAAAACTGAGGACAGGCAGGGAGATGAAGGACAACAAACAATGTACAAAGATCAAGCTTCATGCAAAATAAAACTGAGGACAAACAGCGAGATGAAGACAAACAACATGACAAAGAATTAAGCTTTCATGCAAAATAAACAAACTGAGGACAGACAGTGAGATGAAAGGACACCACAAACATGACAAAAGAATAACGCTTCATGCAAAATAAAATGAGGACAGACAGTGAGATGAAGACAACAAACATGACAAAAGAATATAAGTCATGCAAAATACCAAACTGAGGACAGGACAGGAGGACGAAGACAAAAACATGACAAGAATAAGCTCATTAAAAAAAAAACTGAGGACAGACAGTGATTGAGACGACAAACAAAACATGACAAAGAATAAGCTTCATTGCAAAATTAAAACTGAGGGACCAGACAGTGAGACGACCAACAAACATGACAAAGAATAAGCTTCATTGCAAAATAAAACTGAGGACAGACAGTGAGACGACAACAAAACCTGACAAAAAGAATAAGCTTCATTGCCAAAAGACTGAGGACAGGGCAGTGTGCGATGGAAGACAACAAACATGACAAGAATAAGCTTCATGCAAAACAAAACTGAGGACAGACAGTGAGACGACAACAACCATGACAAAGAATAAGCTTCATACAAAATAAACTGAGGGACAGACAGTGAGACGCAAGGACAAACATGACAAAGAAAGTAAATCATGCAAAATAAAAACTGAGGACACAGAGCGTGAGACGAAGACAAAGACAACAAACATGACAAAGAAGAGCTTCATGCAAAATAAAACTGAGACAGACAGGGAGACGAAGACAAACATGACAAAAGAATAGCTTCATGCAAATAAAACTGAGGACAGGACAGCGAGACGAAGACAACAAACATGACAAGAATAAGGCTTCATGCAAAATAAAACTGAGGACAGACAGTGAGACGAAAACAAAAAATGACAAAAAATACGCTTCATGCAAAATAAAACTGAGGACAGAGAGAGTCGAGTGGAGACGAAGACAACAAACATGACAAAGCATATAGCTGCATGACAAAATAAAACGAGGACAGGACAGCTGAGATGACGACAAAAACAGGACCAAAGAAAAAGCTAATGCAACATTAAAACTGAGACAGGAAGTTAGACCGAAGACAACAACATGACAAAAAAATAAGCTTTCATGCCCAAATAAAACTGAGGACAGAGAGTGAGACGAAGACAACAACACATGACAAAGGGAATAAGCTTCATGCCAAAAAATAAAACTTGAGGAACTAGACAGTAGATGAAGACAAAAAACAGGACAAAGTATAGCTCATGCAAAATAAAACTGAGTACAGACAGTGAAGATGAAGACAACAAACATGGACACAAGAATAAGCTTCATGCAGAAATAAAATGAGGACAGACAGTGAGACGAAGACCAAACAACATGACAAAAGAAAAGCTTCATGTAAAATAAAACTGCGGACCAGACAGTGAGACGACCACAAAACATGACAAAGAATAAGATTCATGCAAAATATAAAAATGAGGACAGGATCCGTTGAGACGACAACAAATGACAAAGAATAAGCTTAATGCAAAATAAAACAGGAGACAGTAGATGAGACGACAAACAAACATGACAAAGAAGAAGCATTACACAAGACAAAACTGAGGGACGACAGTGAGACGAAGACAACAACATGAAAAGAATACAGCTTCATGGCAAAATAAAAACATGAGGCAGACAGTGAGGATGAAGACAAACATGACAAAGAATAGCTTTCATGCAAAATAAAACTGAGGACATGCAGTGAGATAAGACACCAAACATGACAAAAGAATAAGCTTCATGCAAAATAACTAGACAGACAGGTGAGCATGAGACCACCAACATGAACAAAGAATTAAGCTTCATGGCAAAAGTAAAACGGAGGACAGACAAGTGAGCATGAAGACAACAAACCGAAACAGAATATACGCTTCATGCAAATGAGGACAGACAGTGAGACGAAGGCAACAAACATGACAAGAATAAGCTTCATGCAAAATAAAACTGAGGCAGAACCAGTGAGAATGGAGACAACAAACATGACGAAGAATAAGCTTCATAGGCAAAATACAATGAGGACAACAGTGATACAAGACAAACATGACAAGAATAGCTGCATGCAAAAGGATAAAAATAACAATATCCAATACACTTTGGCCATACAAACATTTTAAAGGTGCAACGAGATATTTCAAGAACATGGTTGTCCCCGAACAAAGGTGAAAATTCTGATTTTGTGTTCTCTTTGTACAAAAATTGTTAAATTATTCTATATCCGATATAGCCCAATATTAAATTCCGCCTATGTTTTGTATTGGACATATAGCCTGTGGGCATTCCCATAATAAGGCCACCCACTTGTGACATACAACCTCATTTTGGCCCTAAAATCAGTAAATCATCTTTTTGTTGAAAATGACGACTAATGCAATTAGTCCTGCAACTATTTTTTTCTTCAATGACAGGGGGTTTAAAAATCTGCTTAACGCGCATCTGCTGGATAACTTCACAAAATTGTTTAGATTTACAATGCAAAGAAAGAGATCGTGTTGGGCGTTATTCATTATGTTTTTTTTTCAGAAGATTAATCCTGAATTGACCAAAACCCCATGCAGTGGTACACAGTTCTTATTGTGTGTAGCCCATCCATTGTTTACACTCCTCAGCTGTTACTGATACTAGCTGTTGAGTTCAAGAATCTCATATTTCCATGGCCATGGTCAGTGATATACATACCATTCTTGCACTGGTCGCTAGTGATGGTGACATTCCCTGCTTGCACTAAATGAGACTAGTCCTAACCATATGGTAGCTATGTAACAGTTTTTCTGATTGGTTGGGTCAGATTGCAAAATTTTGCTTGACAAATGCCACTGTAGAATGACTTCTATAGCCAATTTATATCCAAAATAATACATCCAATGTTATAATATACAATTGTGGTACAGAATTACATTGTTTGTATGTATATTTTAACACTGATAGGATGTAACTATTTCATTAAGCAGACTAATATTTCTTGTGTGGTAAACAGGCGCAGGCAGGCACAACTTTTGTACAGCAATGTATGACAGATATTACTACACAATAGTGATTTGGTCTTTGCACTGGATAAGAAGTTCCATTTAAAAGGGAAGTATGGTAACCTGCAGCTTGGTGTTCTATGCAATGTGATTTCTACTTCAAAATAATACCAGATGTATCAGAAAAAGTAACATGAAACTGAATGTCTTTTGTTTTACAATAAAGGTTGATCATTATGATTGATGCTTGGCATAGTATTCATTTCAATAGTAACACCTGAATTGATGTGTACATGTAGCTTGACACGTCATAGCCCGGGCGAAGACCACAACCCAATATGGAGTGTCTAGTCAGAGCAACCTCGGACTGGTGTACATGTAGCTGTGTACATGTAAAGCATTTCAAACTAAAAGTATGTTACAAAACTCAATTTGTTGTTTCATTTCACAAATTGTGCACTCGTCTTGTTATCGGTAACTTTTTCTTTCTGTTTCCAAGAGATGGGAAACAAATTGAACAAATTAAAGAAAAATAATCCATAACGTGACATTTTTAAGAGAATATTTATCAGTAAACTCTTTGAAAGCGATAAAATTTCCACTACACTGTTAGCACGGTTGGGTAAAATTTTACCCAACTTTTACCCAACTGCTGGGTGCACTATGAACAACCCATTTTCTGGGTAAATGTGTTACCCAACCATGGTTGGGTAAAAGTTACCCAAAATAAGGGTAAAAAACAACCATTTTGTTGGGCAAAATAATTTTACCCAATGTTAATGGGTAAGTATTTTACCACATAATTGGGTAAAATTTTATCCACTTGTTGGGCAGTGTATTGCTTTTATCCAATTATATTGGGTAATATTCAAGGGGATTGGGTATTTATTTTGACACATAATTGGGTAAAATTTTAGCCACTTGTTGGGCAGTGTATTGCTTTTACCCAATTTATATTGGGTAATACTCAAGGGTATTGTAATATTGACGCTTTTGCAGTTAAGATCACACTTTTATAATCATATAGATAAAATTAAATGTGGATCTTGGTACTAAGATAAGTTATTTGTTTTGCGTGCTGGTATTTTGCGACAGTAAAGGCTGTTAGTAAATGATAAAATTGGATGATTTGTGCCCAATATTAAGTGGTCTTGCTATGAGTTTTAAAATATTGGGCTCGACTTTGTCTTGTCATTTCAATGGACGACAGTCAGATCAACAAGCTAGTACTGGCATGCATGCATGATACATTCATATGCATGACAGGTCAATACAATGAATAGGCACATCTATGTAGTGCATGAGTGTGTCTTGAACACTGAACGGCTTGTAAAAGCTTACGCTATACTAACAGCCTTTACTGTCGCAAAATACCAGCACACAAAACAAATATCTTAGTACCAAGATCCACATTTAATTTTATCTATATGATTATAAAAGTGTGATCTTACCTGCAAAAGCGTCAATTAGATCTTCCAGTCCCCACTGCCACAACCTCTCTGCTACTGATTCCGCCATGATCAATGATGATGCCCAAACAAATACGTCACGGGATATTTTGTTTACCCAACTTGAAAAATGAAAGTATACCCGGGAAATGACACCGTTAAGTTACTCAACAAAGTTGTAATTTAATCCGTGAAAATAATGATATTTTTGTTTACCCAACTTTAAGATAAAATACATGAAGCGGGGGGAAAACTAAAGTAACTGGGGAAAGTACCGTGGTTTGGTAATGAGTTGGGGAAAAATTATAATTTTCATTAAAAAAAAATCTGGAAAATTCTGTAGGACCATAGAATAATAATTAATATAACAAAAAATAAATGATAATTAATATAATAATATAAAATATTAAATATAGGCCTATATTAAAAGAATTTAGAAAATTATAAAATATTAAATATAGGCCTATATTAAAAGAATTTAGAAAATTACATAAATTCAGAATGAAGTGATATTTAAATCATATATGTATTTATTTGTTTATTTACAGTTTCATTTACATGTATATTCAAGTTTGATCAACCATCATTACCATGCATATATGATGCCATGCATGTATGATGAATATTAATAATTATATCATTTTCCTTGATTGTACAATTAATAGGTAAATTTGGTCCCTGATTACACATTTAATAGGTAAAACTATTTGGATGCGAGATTATAACATTTACCCAACCAAGTGGTACATTAACATTTACCCAACTTGCGTTTATTTTACCAATGTTGGGCAAAATTTGCCCAACTTGGTTTTACCCCCGTAACATTTTACCCAGCGTTCTAACAGTGTATCGTTTATAAGATTTTTTACCTATTTTACATCTTTGCTGTGCAATTTATTTAGATATTATGTATAATAAATTGATAAATTTTGATAAAAGAATTATTCCATTAATTAATAATTAACAACATTACGAATAAAGTCATTAAAAATGCCAACCATCATTCCGCTGGGGCTTAAGAATTTTCCAGTTACCTTTGTAATTAACATTAATCATACATAAGGCAAAAAAAATTTGTCTCAGAGAAAATGTGAAAAATGCAAATGCGAAATGCACTTTTTTAGAAAAATTCTTATGCGAGATTTTTTTATTGCATTTTGACCCACCTTTCTCTTCTTTTATTTTTTTTTAATTTTTTTTTTTTTTTTGCTTTGCGACCGAATTTTCATTTTTTTATTAAATTTTTCCAAGTGAGCAAAAACCTAAAACAATAAATACCAATTTAAACAAAATGCGCGCGGTCTTCTGAGACAAACTTTTTTTCCTGACCTAACCCAGGCTGTCTTGAGACCTTTAATAATATCATGTAAGGTGGCACATGCGCAACTCGCCATCTTTATATTCACCAATGAGTGTAAGCCTTTTGATTTTCTGTG
>JAMKCH010048674.1:0-30161 GCA_023653785.1 Ophioderma brevispina
GATCCAATTATTTTTTGTTAAAGACTTAATCATTACACGTATAAGCTGTTAATGTCATCTGTAAGCTCAACAATTCCTAGTGTGAGGAACTTGTTTCCTAGAACGTCTCCATCAATGACCACAGAAGCTCCGCCCGCTGCAATGATTCTGCTTCTAGTGATGCATTACTATACTGTTCTTTCATAACTTCACTGTTCCCTCACAAAAACAGGCACAAATTTATTTTCACTACCAAAATACTTAACCAGTACGCCATTTACTAACCTAACAGACCTTTACAAAGCAAATTTTATTGACAACGATACACCCCGATGTGTTCCGCATTGGGTCATCACAACACGCAACTTTTTGGGGCAGGTTTAACGCGTATTTCGCGTTTGCGTAATGCGCATCACTGACAATCGCTTGTGAATGTATGCGAGCATATAAGGACACTCACATACATTGTATTTTGCTCCAAATATTTTCACTGTTCTTTTGAAAAGGTCTATTGTGGGGGCCATATTAAAGGTGCTCCACCCGATTACAACATATATTTTTTCTGTGTTTCGGAAGAAAGGCCATTGCCAACATACCTTAATTCAAAACTTGTTTGAATCTCATACTAAATGTTTTTTAAAGGGACCGTAACGCAATATATTACAATAGCTCATAGGTTACTGTACAAATTATTTCCAATAACTGGAAATAACCCATATTTTAACTGTAGCATCATAATGAAAAGAATTAGGATTAAATAATTTGCAAATGAGATGAGAAAATACAAGCAAGCTTTCTAATGACAAAATCTCAGGTTTGATGGAGTGAGTGGGGGGGTCAAGACTGAAGATTGGGTATTGCCTCTTTAATTACACACTAGATCTGGGAGTTACCATTTTATTTTCTCTCCTGTACAAGAATGTATTTCATTTGTTACCTGTGTACAAGTTGATAATTTTGAAGAAACTGCAGATTTGGTTTCCTCCCGCACATGCAATTCAGCACCATAAATTGTTCGTATTATTTAAAATCCCACTTTTGTATTCAAGTCATGATATCATCCGAAAACGTAACATGTTTTTAAAATTACATATCCTAATGTTTTATTGCACTAGGACCCGGTGTAGAAATTGCGTCATCAAATGAAGGCATATGGCATAAAATCGCTGGCCCGGCCACGACACCGTCGTAGCGTACATCCCCGGTCTGGGACTGTGCCCCTGGTTCGGAACCGATTTGAATTTGCTATTTTTCTTCTTCTTCCCATCTTCCGTCATTCCTTCACTCCTTCCCAGGAGATGCTATAGACAGATGTTAGGGTTACTAGGAAATGTATATGACATACAGGGTTAACATCCTTTTACAAAGAAACTATTTTCACTGTTCTTTTAACTGAATTTCTAGTGAGCTAAGATGAGATCTGATGGGCCTTCCAATTCAGAATTTGATACCTTAACAAACCCTCAACAAAGTGAACCCCTGGGTTTGAAGCGGGACTATTTGAAGCATGGACAATCTATAAACATTGGACTACTGAAATTTACCACAAGGAGAAGCAGCAAAACCTTAGCAAGAGCTAGATTTGTTGTAGCTACCTAAAACAGGACTGGTCTATTCTTTGCAATAAGTCACAATCTTTTTGTTTGTGTTTGCATTTTGATGAGGAGCTGCAGGGCTGACGTCAGAGGATGCCTTACAACTGTCAGGTGCGTGAGGGTCCAACGGAGGTCGTATGTAGATCTAGTGGTTGGAATGATGTGTAAATCCTCGTCTCAAAGATGTCCGAAGTGAACATTTGTAGCACCGTTCATACCCTGCTCAATGATGTTGAAATGATAGGCAAATGCAAGGTAATTCCTTTGTTTATGGTTTTTTTTAATTTGATGAATTCAGTAAATGAGTTTTTTAGACAAATGCCCTAGAACCTTTAAATCTTTTTAGTTAATTAAAGTCCTCATCACAGCAGTATGCTGAGTGTGAGGTGAATCCGCCACCCCCATTTAGCGGGGACAAAACCGGATTTAAAACTTTAACTAACTAAACATGGTATCCGGTGAATCGCCAAATCAATATTTTTGTTTTATAATTAATAATTATACAGTAACAAACATGTTTTGCAACTACTTTTGTGGTGTTATTTGAGCCATTTCTGCAGGTACTAATCCTTTAACAAAATTTTTAATATATAAAATTCATTTTGGGGTAATCCTTTTCAAAAAAATTTATATATAAAAGTTATTTTGCTTTTGTTTTTGGCTCCTCTGGAAACAAACTTATTTTTTTTTTTTTTTTGCCTTATTACGACGACATTGCTATACATTGAATTCACATCGTGTAGTCATGTCCCACAATTTTTCCCATCTAATAATCTGCTTAATTTAACAAGAAGGCACTCAGAGCAACGGATCCCTAACTCCAAGTGCTTCTCAAACAGTATCCTGTCCCTCCTCAACACTGTTTCCGCGTCCCATTGGTGGCCCCATAGGCCATCCGTTAAAGGGGTCAGGGAGTGGCTTAAACACACCAGCAGCTCCCTCTCCTCTGCATCATACATCGCGGGGAGGACAGTGGCATCAGTCAAGTACATGGCCCAACTTGTGGAGGCATGCATTGAGTCGTATTTTAGTTCAAGTAAGTTTGTTTGTACAATATTGTGCATTTGAGCATGATAAAATTGAAGGTATTAAGAGATAGTGAAATAAAATGTGATAAAAGAAATTCTTTTTAGGTCATCCGATAGGAAAGACCTTATGCAGCATGATCCGTGTGTCGTCTGCATTTTGTGTCGTGAGCTTTTTCTTGTGGAAGAAAATGTCTGGAGATCTGTACGTCACACAGGGCTAAAACTTGTTGGAAGGGTGGCGGGGGCTACAGATTCTCGAACTGATTCAATTTAAATCAGTATATATGCATTCTAAGTACCGAATTGCATAATTAGCATATTTATGAACACCACTTTTCCCATATTTTTCATTGACACTTTTCTGTGGACAAATATTTGGAGATCTCTGTATGTCACACAGGGTTGAAGCTTGGTGCAGTCATGAGAATTTTCCGTTTTTAAACGGATTTCCGTTTTTTTTAGATCAAAATCTGTGTTACCGAAAGTTCAATGGAATTTTAAAATAAAATTTTGGGGGTAGGGTTACGGGGGTTAGTTTAATATTTCCACTGAGGAGCTGAAATTTGTCTCATTTCAAAGTGAGCGAATGGGTATTAATCTTCGAACGCACGCTGTGACACTTCTATATTGAACTGCACAAAATGTCGGGCGAAAAAGTCGGGAATCCTCGAAGTAGTCGATCTCTTATGTTTCACTCAATAAATGTGTTTAGAGAGGTATTTCATAAGCTGTAGAAGAGATTGTTTTGGTACATCGTGCTGACCAAAAATCGGAATCGCGTACTTGCTTGTACAAAAAATCGGAATCGCTTAATAATGGCGGCACCCAGAAAATTCGTGGAACGTGGGAAAGGTGATCCCAAAGAAATCGACAGGACTGAGAAAAATAGATGGAATTGGTCCTGGTGTGACAAGATTCTGTTAGAGGGGACCGACGACATCATTTAGTCTGGCGATTGTTACAGGAAATTGAAAAACCCCGGCGTCGCGTGGTGTCTCTGGTGTGATGACTCGGTGAAGTATGCAGTGGTGGCTTCAATGCACCCTTCGCCAGCATGCAAATCTGACAAACACCGTCCTTTGCCGCGAACGAACTACACGCTTGGAATGAGGGTAATTATATATCATTCTTTCTGCTATGACAAATTAGTTATACTGTTATTTGCATGTCGTTCAATTTATTTTACAACCTTGCACTTGAAGCTTCTGAACTGAAGTAAGCTTAAGCCTAAGTTGATGAAGTTTCAAAATGAAAACGTGCAACAGTAACAAGTACTGGTAAGTGTTAATTGTGTTCAATATGGCTGAAAATGCAAATCTTTTGCCACACCAATTTCCCCTCTCAAAAATGGTCTTTCTAGGGGCTCCCAAATAGCAAAACCTGGAGCTTCCCGGGGGCCGTGCCCCCTGGACCCCCGCGGGGCGCTGCCCAGGACCACGCCAGGGGCCCTTAAGCGGGCCCCTGGGACCCGCCCCGCATGGGCGACAGCTCCGTTCGCTACGCTCACTACGTTCGCATTGCTCGTTAACCACTTTCAGTTTTTTTTCAACAAAAGCATTTCATGCTGTTGTGGAAGGGTGCGGGGGTATAAAATTCTTGAACTGATCGATTTACAAACAGGTCCAGGGTTGGGATGTGGTACGGGGTTAGGGTGTGTGGGGTTCTGGGGTGTGGTCGGGGTTATGGGGGTGTGGTCCGGGGGGTATGGAGATGTGGTCCCTCGGGGGCGTGGTCCAGAGGTATGGGATGTGGTAGGGGGTGCTTGCATAGGGATGACACTTGTGAGAGGTGTGGTGTGGGTCCGGTGAGATGGGGTGTGGGTATGGGGTATGGGAGTGGTCTTGGAGTATATGTGTTTTGCCATGGTATTTATGGGGGTGGTGGGTGGGTCGGAGGGTGGAGGGAGAGGTGTGGTCCAGGGGGGCATGGGGAGGTGGTAAGAGCGGGGGATGGGCGGTTGTGGATATGGGGTATGGGGTGTGGTCGGGGGTATGGGGTGTGGTCGGGGGTAGGTTGGGGTGTGTTCCGTAGGGGGGATTGTGGCTAGGGTGCTGTTATGGTTGTGTGGTCGGGGGTATTGCATAGGGGCTGACATTTGATGTGAGGGAGTGTGGTTGGGGTATGGGGTGTGTGGTTGGGGTATGGGGGTGATGGTACGGGGGGTTAGGGGGTTGACTGTCCGGGGGTATTGCATTAGCTGAACCTTGTGAGGGTGTGGCTGTGATGGTCCAGTGATATGGGGTGTGCTTCTTTTATGGTTCGAGAACCATTACATATATTGGAACAACCTATTTGGGAACGCCCGTCCCTATTTTTAAAGGTTTTGTAACTTTGCAATAAGTTATGCTAGAGACACAAAGGTTTGTACCAGGGACAAGAGATTGAAACTTCCCTTGTTCAAATAGTGGGTGAGGATTGTACCCACTTGTAATTATGTTCTTTTTCATTAAATTTGCCTTCATTAAATTTGCCTTACTACATATAATAGCCTTGGAGCTAACAGACATTGGTAATAACATTTCGACTACAAAGGTTTGAGTGATTAATCTGTAGACAGCCTGAGAGGGACCCCTGAAAAGTGATTCTCAAGTGCTGCAAATGGTGCCTTAAGGAGGGCAATCTCAACAAAGATTGCACAGGGTTGTGTGAATTTTTTAAATTGGTTCCAAAATTGGTATATAATTATCCCTTTTTTCCTGATTTTTGATCCTTCACAAATGTAATTAGCAGCCTTTGTCGTTTGATAGGAATCCAAGGAGTCAAAATTTAAAACCAAGTCAAGCAGGGGTAGTATATATGGCTTTATCACAATTCATGTTTGACTGTTGTGACATTCCACATCACTCTTGTTACTATAATCTTACTGTAGATTTGCCCAATAATAAGGCCTGTGCTTCATTGAAGCTCCCGATTGAATAATATACACCCATTTTCAGTTGTCTGTTGTATTTTAGTAGGATTTTTGTTATGTCTCTGAACAAAAAGCTAAAGTATCTCCACTTTAAGTTTTCTTGTTCAGGATCATTGTACCTGGTTAAAAAAACCCATGAGAGGTAAAACTTTATTGAATTGAGTGAAGTTGGGGTGATTTCTAATCATTTAAGCCAGTTCAAATTGATCCATGTGTGATTTGAATTTTGACTATACAGCTGTATACCTGATGTCTGAACCAAGCATGTGATGAGTGTTAACAACACCCTCAATTTACCGAAATCCCCATGAGAGTTCCTGGAAGAGTTGCTTCAGCAGTTTCCTACCTGACCTTGGTTTGTGTACCTCGGTCCCACGCTTACACAATGTCAGACCCTGGAAGAAAATCGTCACTGTACACAAAGCTCAGGGATTGTGCATCCTATGTAAAACCAAGGTAAGGAAATAGGCAGTATGGCCATGACTACACAAGTAGTTGCCTACACTGCCATAGTGTGCAAGCACAGTTTACTATACTTAGTCATCGGCCTGAACTAGGAGTGATGTCCTAGCGTTCGCTCAGCTCTTGTGTATCGCACACGCCGACCTTGTACGCTCGCGATTACAGTCAGCTTAACTGCGATGGCCTATTTAAACTGCGTGAAAGCTCTGACGTCATTCCTTAGTCCAGGCCGGACGAAGTCATATGCCACTGTACTGATATGTTTTTCAGATTCTTACACAATATGGTCAAAGGGTTATTCCAGCCTCTTGCTCCATGTGTAATGACCAACAATGGTAATGAATAGTGATTTTGGTAGGGTTGGTGGAGGTGTTGAAGGACGCTGTGCAGTACTCAATCTTGGGTACCAAATATCAGTACTATCTCTCCAGTTGCATACTAAATGGTATTTCACCGAATATTTTGCAAAATATGCAAGTATTTGGCAAAGTGAGGAGTAGTCCAATTACCTTAGCCATTCAAGATCCTGTCTCCATCCATTTCTCTCAGGCAACAGACCTGTGCCAAGACCTACGCCTTAACTTTGAACAAACTTGCTCAAAACAGGGTGGGAGAGTTTCCGTCTTTTCAGCTGATTCCCCATTTTTTTGAACATTTTGATTTGCAAAAATTGAGCTCCGTTAATTTTCAGCCTATTTTTTGTCCGTTTTTTACCCAAATTTCACTGTGTTTTTCTTGTTTGTCTGTTTTCCTCTTTTTGTGAAGTGGCCTCTCACTCCCCTGTCAAAAGCATACTCTTCCCCCACTGCTCAGGCTGTGAATATCTGTGGGTCAAGGTGCATCGTTGTTCATGGGGTTCAAATGTGATTTCCTCAAAGTAGCTGCTGTCACATTTTCAAAGTGTTATGAATCGTCCTTATAGGTCACAGTGATTCAATGCCAGGATGGTTGGTCTTCACAGATTTGGGGTCAGAGGTCATTAGGTATAAAATTAGTCACTTTCTAACCCTCCAAAATGCTGCTTCTAACACAGTTTTGACATGCTATCAATGGAACTTTTGTCCAGTGAATTGTCAAGTGCAAGGGTGTCACGGTTAGGGGTTAAAGTCAAAGAGATGTTTTGCTCTAAACTTTTCAAAAACACTTAACAAGGAGTGTAAAAATAATAAATAGTCCAAAATTTTTAGTTATTTACAATATTTGGTACATGTTTGTATATCTGCATGCATGTGTGTGGTGTGTTTGGGTTTTTCTGTTTTTTGTTGCTAACATACAGACATTTTAAACTTTATTTGTTTTGCTTTTACTCTAATCAGCCTAGAATTGAAGCCAAAGTTGTTTTTGTGGTGGTGCGGGCAATGACAACTATTCGTCTGCTTGATTTTGGTAACACCAGTTGGCACTCTATCCGTTCACTCAACAATTGGTACCTGGCCCCCCCCCCCCCCCCATGTCGCTTTGGGAGAGGACCGTGCTCTATGTGCCTTCTTGGTGTCATAGGACTAGGAAGACAATCACAACTATCATCACCAGTGGTACCCATACTGTTTTTGTACAATGTTGTCCTTGTTTTACTGAAAAAGAAACAGGTCTTTACTTTTTCAGTTCAACTGTTTGGTATTGATTTTGTGTCACGTTGCCTGCCTAGGTAGGGATCACTTTGTCCACTGTTTGTTGATGTCTGTTGAGTTCTGTTGTTGTTGTTGCATGTCCTGTTGTTGTGTTGCTGATATGTTTTTTTTGTGAAAAGGGTTAACATTGCCTCTAATATCCGCATACTTTGATGGATTTAAACCAAACTTGCATCACAGTGCACATGATCCCCCATTTTGTGATGAGGTCAAAGGTCACATCCCGATGTCAAAGGTCATGGAGGTCAAGTTGTAAGATGGCTCTTTTCCTGTAAAATTGACCTCAATTGAAAAGTTAAGTTCAAATGGAACCAAACTTGGTTTTATGGAGATTACAACCCTCATTTGTTATGAGGTCACAGGTCACATATCAAGGTCAAGAGGTCATATGAGGCCTATCATTCACAAATGATTCATATTCGAATATTGTGACCCAGAATGGGGGGAATTGATATACCAAATGACCAAAATGAGATCCTGGTTACAGTGCCTCCCCATATGTTCGTATATATATGGGCCCCCCCCCATCTGTCTGGAAGGAGCTTCATGTGAAAACAAACAGATGGGGCTCTTGGTGGCGAACCCGCTTAGAAGTTCCTGTGTTTTAAGTATCATTAGCATTGTTCAGGCTTCTATTCCATTTGTTTAAACTCTTGCATCACAGTGACTTTTATCGCTACATCAGTTACATTCTGAACTGATTTTCCTGTTACACCAATGTGACTGCAACATATGCATTTCCCTTCTGAGAAGTGGAATGCCCAAAATACCTGATTTTAAGCACCCCTAAAATAAGAAATGGTCTCGACCAGTGCCCCATACACCCTGTCGACATAAGCTCTTCCTCATTCCGTTGTGGCCAGCCACCAAACGGACTTGTTTTACCGCAGCTCTGTCATTCGCAGCCAAATTACTGAGATTTTTGATACTGGACTAGTTGTCGTCTCATACGTAACTCCTACTACTATACCATTACGATCTGGATATATTACTGACTATATATGATTTATAGCGCTTAACGACGGAATAAACGGAGACTTTCTACACCGTCGGAGAGCTCTTTATTATGTATCTTTTTTTGCCGCCGGTGCGGCCATGTGATCTGTGTAGCGGAAATAAGGTAAACAAAGCAGCCATTGACGCATGTGTTGCTGCTTGGATGCCTTTGACTTGTGTGGGTTTATGTTTATTTTGGTAGCAGCTTGCTTGGCTACAATTAATATGGTCTTGTGTGTATTATTTTTTATATGCTTGTGGTATCCTTAATAAAATATGTCAAAAACTGTTGGTTTGAAAATTCTTTAACCGTTGGTGACCCAGTTACCGAGTTGGGTTTTTGTGGTCCCTGACGTTGCGTACCGGAACCTCGGGTGGGTGGGGGGGGGTATTGTTGTGGGGGGATGGGGGGGCTAGTCGGGCCTCCGGTCCCGGGGTTCATCCACGGCAGCCGCTGCTGCTCTGGGACGCTCCAGGTGGGGTAGCTTCGTCACAAAATTTTGGAGATTTGTATGTCCACAGGGTTGAAGCTTGTGCAGGCATGAGGAATTGTCCGTTTTTGGAAACGGATTTCCGTGTTGTTTAGACAAAATTCTGTGGTCTCCGATTCAATGTGAATGTGCAATAAAATTTGGGAGGGTAGGGTATAAGGGGGTTATGATTAACATTTCCACTGAGGAGTGAGCTGACATTTGTGTCTCATTCAAAGTGAGCGGAATGGTATTTTTCGAACCGAGGCTGTGACATTTCTATATTGAACTGCAAAAAGTCGGCGAAAAAAGTCGGGGGACTCTACGACACAGTAAACTAAGTAGCGATTATTTATGTTTCATAATATTCAATGTGTTAGAGAGTCGTTTTCATAAGCCTGTAGAAAGAGATTGTTTTGGTGGTAAATCGGTCTGAACAAAAAATCGGAATCGCGTATGGTGCTGTACAAAAAATCGGAGAAGCGGTAAAATGGCGGGGGCACCAGAGAATTCGTGGAAAAGTGCGGAACGGTGATCCCAAGAAATCGACAGGACTGGTGAAAAATAGATGGAATGGTCCTGGTGTGACAAGATTCGGTTAGAGTGGAAAGACGCCAGCATTAGCTGGCGATTGTTACAGGAAATTGAAAAAAAACCCCGGCGTCGCTGTGGTTGGCCTCTGGTTGATGGACGCGGTGAAGTATTGGCAGTGGTGGCTTCAATGCATTTCGCAGCATGCAAAGCATGACAAAACACCGGGCCCGTTTCCGCGAACGACCTACCGCTTGGAATTAGGTAATTATATATCATCTTTGGCTTATGACAATTAGTTAACGTTATTTGCATGTAGTTCAATTTATTTACAACTTGCCTTGAAGCTTGAACTGCGTAAGCTTAAGCATAAGTGACTGAGAGTTGCAAATGATAACGTGCACAGTAACAGTACTGGTAAGTGAATTAGTGTCCAATAAATGGCTGAAAATGCAATCTTTTGCCAACACAAATTCCCTCTAAAATGGTCTTTCTAGGGCTCCAAAATAGCTAAAACCCTGGAGCTTCCAGGGGGCGCTTGCCCCATGGACCCCCGCGGGGGCGCTGCTCCCAGGACCACGCCAGGGGCCCTTAAGCGGGCCATTGGACCCCCGGGCGCGATGGGAGACAGCGACGTTCGCTACGCTCACTACGCTTCGCCATTGCTTGTTAACACTTTCAGTTTTTTTTCACAAAGCATTATCATGCCTGTGGTGAAGGGTGCCGGGGATATAAATCTGAATGATTCACGATATTACCACAGGTCCAGGGTATGGGGATGTGTGGGGTAGGGTGTGTACGGGGTTATGGGTGTGGTGGGTATGGGGGTTGTGGTACGGGGATGGCGTGTGGTCCTAGGGCGGTTGTGGCCGAGGTATGGGATGTGGTTCGGGGGGGGGGATTGCATAGGGTGACACTGTGAGAGTGTGGTGTGTTGTCCGGTGATTATGGGGGGTTGGTCGGGGATATGGATGTGGGATTGGAAAAGATAGTGTTGCACAATGGTATGGGGAAGTGTTGTGGTGTGTGGGCTTGTTTGTGGGAGCGGTGTGTAGGGAGAAGGGGGTCCAGGGGTATGGGATTTGTGTCAGGGGGTATGGGGTGTGTCTGGGGCTAGGGGTGTGGTCGGGGGTATGGGGTGTGGTCGGGGGGTATGGGGTGTGGTCCGTAGGGGGTGGTGGCTCGGGTGGATGGCTGTGTGGTCGGCGGGTATGCTAGGGGTGACACTTGGAGGAGGGAGTGTGGTTGGGGATGGGTGTGTGGGTGGGGGTGTATTGGGGGTGTGGTCCGGGGGTTATGGGGTGGTGGTCGGGGAGTGCATATAGCTGACACTTGTGAGGGGTTGGTGTGGTCCAGTGATAGGGGTGTGCTCTTTTATGGTTCGAGAACCATGTACATATGATTGGACAACCTATTTGACCCGCCGTCCCTATTTTTAAAGGTTTGTAACTTGCATAAGTATTGTAGAGACACAAAGGTTTGTACCAGTGACATAAAGACTTTGGACCTCCCTTGCTCACTCGGTGGGTGAGGATGTACCACTTGTAATGATGTTCTTTTTCATTAATTTGCACCTTCATTCAATTGCCTTAACACATATAATAGCCTTGGAGCGAACAGAACATTTGTAATACATTTCAACTACAATGGTTTGAGTGATTAATCTGTAGACAGCCTCAGAAGGACCACTTTAAACATGAGTCTCAAGTGCCAAATGGTGCCTTAAGGAGGGGCAATTAACAAAGATTGGTCAAACAGGGTGAATGTTTTAATTGTGTCCAATCAGTGGTATATTAATATCCTTTTTTCTGGATTTTTAATATTCACAAAATGTATAATTTAGCAGCCTTTGTCTTTGATAGGAATCCAAGGAGGCAACAATTTTAAAACACACGTCAAGCCGGGGTGTCTGTATTATAGGGAATCTTATCACAATTCAGTTGAATGTTGGTGCATTCACATAACTCGGTTTACTTATAATCTTATGGAGATGTTCAAATATAAGCATGTGCTTCACTTGAGCTCCCAGAGTTGCAATACATCACCCAATTTTCAGGTTGTGCGTTGTAAGTTATTAGGATTTTGATTGTCTCTGCACAAAAATGCTAAAGTATCTCATTTTAATGTTTTCTGATTCAGGATCATTGTACATAGTTAAAAAAAAACACAATGAAGAGGTAAACCTTTTTGAATTGAGTGAAGTGGGTGATTTCTAATCATTTAAGCATTTCAAATATGGATACATGATGTGATTTGAATTTGATATACAGCTGTAGACCTGATGTCTGAACCAAGCAGGGGATGGGGAGTGTTAAACAGCACCTCAATGTACCAGAAATCACCCATGAGGAGTTCCTGGAAGAGTGCTTCAAGCAAGGTTCCTACCTGACTCTGTTTGTATACCTCGGTCAACGCTTACCCACAAGGTAGACCTGGAAGAAGAACGTCCCGTATTACACAAAGCTCATGGATTGGTGCATCGATGTAAACCAAGGTAGGAAATAGCAGTATGAATGCTACACAAGTATGGCTACACTGCCCATAGTGTGGCAGCAAAAAGTTTACAACTTTAGTCAAGCCGCCTGAATAGGAGGGAGTCATAGCGTTCGACGAAGCTATTGTGTATCGCGGCATGCTGACTTTGTACGCTCGCGATTACAGCTGTGGCTTACTCTGATTCACAAGTATTAAGACTGCGTGAAAGCTCTTACGTCACCCCTTGGTTCAGGTCGGACGAAGTATAGCAATGTTATGATAAGTTCAGATTCTTACACCAATAGGGTCAAAGGGTTATTCCAGACTCTTGGCTCCATGTTTAAGGACCCAACAATGGTAATGAATTAAGTGATGTTGGTAGGGTTGGTGGAGGTTGTTGAAGGACTCGGGGAGTACTCAATCTTGGGTACCTATCAGTACTATATCTCCATGGATACGAAAAGGGTATTTCACAGAATATTTTGCAAATATGTCAAGTATTGACAAAGTGAGAGTAGTCCTTACCTTAGCATTCAAGATCCGGTCTCATCCATTTCTCTTCAGGAAAGGACTGTGCCAAAGACCCTACCCTTAAACTTGGAACAACTTGCTCAACACAGGGATGGGAGAGTTCCTCTTTTCAAGCTGATGCCCCATGTTTTGAACATGTTGATTTGCAAAAAATGTGAGTCTTTAATTTTCAGCCGCATTTTTGGCCTTTTTACCCAAATTTCACTGTGTATATTTCCTTGTTTTTGTTGTTTTCCTCGTTTTTTTGTGAAGTGGCCTCGTCACATCCTGTCAAAAAGCATTACTATTCCCAACACTGCTAAGGTGTGAAGATGTGAAGATATTGGGGTCCAAAAGGTCATAGTGTTTCAATGGGGTCAACTGTGATTTCCTTCTAAAGTACTGCTTGTCACAGTTCAAAGTGTTATGAATCGCTGCTAGTAACAGTGCTTTCATGCCAGGTGCCTAGGGTTTCACAGATTGGGGTCAAGAGGTCATTTAGGTATATTAATGAGGTCACTTGCATACAAACCTCCCCAAAATGCGCTTCTAAAACAGTTGTGGAAATGCTATTTCAATGGACTTTGGTCCCAGTGATTGTTCAAGTTGCACGGGTTGTTGTTGCACAGGTTAGGGGTTAAAAAGTCAAGAGATTTTGTGCATTCTAAACTTTTCAAAAACAACTTAAAAGGAGTTGTAAAATAATTAATAGATCAAAAATTTTAGTTATTACAATATTGTTGTAAATGTGGTTGAGATCTGCATGCATGTGTGTGTGTGTTTGGGTTTTCTGTTTTTGTGTAACATAAGACATTTTTTTAACTTTATTTGGTTTGCTTTTATCTAATCCGCCTGAGAAGGAAGCCAAAGTGTTTGGTTGGTTGGGGCGGGCACGGAGGCTACCTATTGTCTGCCTTGATTTGGTAACACCAGTGTTGGACTCTATCTCTTTCCTCAACAATCTGGTACCTTGCCATGGGGATTGGGAGAGGGACCGTAGCTCTAGTGTCTGTTCTTGGGTAATAGGACTAGGGACGACAATCACAACTATTACAACCAGTAGAGGTACCATACTGTTTGTACAATGTGTCATTGTTTTACTAAAAACACAGGTCTTTGAACTTTTTTCAGTTCAACTGTTGGTATTGATTTTTGTGTACTTTGCTGCCTGGTATGGCTCCACTTTGTTCCACTGTTGTTGAGTCTGTGATTCTGTTGTTGTTGTTGATGTCTGTTGTTGTGTTTGATGTATGTTTTTGTTGTGAAAAAGGGTTAATTTGCAGATAATATCCGTCCATACTTTGATGGATTTAACCAAACTGGCCATAACAGGGCAAAAATGGGGATCCCCACATTGTTGATGAGGTCAAAGGGGTCACATACCAGGTCAAATGTCATGTGAGGTAGTTGGAAGATGGGCTATTGTGATAAAATTGACCTCAATGAAAAGTTGGAAGTTCAATTGGAACCAAACTTGGTCATGGAGATTACAAACCTCATTTGTTTATGAGGTCAAAGGTACATATCAAGGTCAACGGTCTTATGAGGCTATCATAACAAATGATTCCATATTCTAATAGTGACCAGACTGGGGGTAAGTGATTATACCAAATTGACCAAAAATGAGATCGGTTTACGGCCTCCCCATATGTTCGTCTTATATTGATGGGCCCCCCCCATCTGTCTGGAAGGAGCTTCATGTGAAAACAAACAGATGGCTCTTGGTGGAGAAGGAAAGCTTAGGAAGTTACTGTGTTTTTAAGGTATCTTAGCAGTTGTGGCAGGCTTCTATTCCATTTGATTAAACTCTTGCAATACCAGGGCTATCATAAATAATTACATGAACTGATTTCCTTTACACCAATGTGACTGAAAACATATGCATTTCCCTTAGGAGAAGGGAATGCCCCAAAATACCTATTTTAGCACCCCTAAAAGAAGGAAATGTCTGACCAGTGACCCCAGGTCACACCCTGTCAGACATAGCCCATTCCTCAATTCCGTTTTTTGGCAGGGCCTTACCCAAAGGAAGGTGTTACCGCAGCTTCTGTCATTAGACGCCCCAACAACCTCACCAAATTAACTGAGATTTTTTTGATACTGGAATAGTTGTCGTCTCATACGGCATACTCCATAACTACTCTACCAATACTATCTGGATATATTACTGGACTATATACTGATTTATAGCGCTTAATCGGACGGAATAAACGGAGACTTTTACACCGTCGGAGAGCTCTTATTAGTGTATCTTTTTTTGCCGCCGATTGCGGTGCATGATCTGTTGTAGAGGGTAAAATAGGTAAACAAAGGAAGGCCATGGACGCATGTGTTGCATGCTTGGGATGCCTTTGACTATGTGTGGGTTTGTTACTGTCTTTGTTAGCGAGCTTGCTTTGTAACAATTAAATGGTCTTGTGTGTATATTTTATGATATGATGGTTGGTATACTTAATAAACTATGGTTCAAAAAGTGTGTGAAAAATTTCTTTAAACGTTGGTGACTCAGTACGAGTTGGTTTTTGTGTCCTGACGTGCGGACCGGGGCCCTGGGGTGGGTGGGGGGAGGGGAGGGGGGATGGGGGGGGCTAGCGGGCTCGGTCCGGGCGGGGGGTCATCCAAGGCAGCGTGTGCTCTGGCGCGCCTCCCAACGGTGGGGTTAGCTTCGGCATACTCGCGGCACCATTGCTGAAGGGGTGCTCGGCCAGCCTCCTCAGCGCGCAACGGCGCTGGTGGCTCGCATGGTTCAGCCAGGGGCTGCTAACGTTGCAAGCTAGCGCGGTATGCTCTGCCAATCCCCCTGGGGCTTGGCGGCTGAGGGCGCTCAGGTTAGTGGTGTGAAGTGGTGATTGGTGATGACCTGGTCGCCCGGCTTAATACATCACTGTTGTCACACCTCGCAGGGTTTACGGTACCGGTGTCTTAGGGCACTTCGACCGCGACCACGGTGTGGCCATTACCTCGGGGTATGTTTCGGCAAACCCGGGGGCTTTGGCTCGGTATCCCTTGGAGGGACGCCGCAGGGTTGGCACGGCTCACTGCAACCCGCGTGACTAGCCTTGTTAGTGCATGCAGTTGCCTCCTCAGCTGGCACCGCAAGCCGCTCCGGGCCCTTCGGGGCTTGGCGCGGCGTAGCTGAGTGGTGATACGCTGGGCTGCGCCTCCGAGATGCCCAGCGACTAGGTCGGCCTAGCATCTGACGCGGGGTAAGCCTGTGCGGGATACCTAGTGCGGTTTTCCTGGAACCTGTCGCCGATGGCGGTCCGCTATGGAGGGGGGGTTGGAGGTACTCGGTGGGTGCCCTGCCTCTGGCGTTCCCGCGGGGCTTGGCTGCCTTCGTGGCCCTGTCCTGCGGGGACACAGTACCCGCCGCAGCCTTACCTTTCAGGTTACGCTGCATCCCACGTACGTGGCTTACCAACCCCAGTCGGGCTGGACTGCGGGGTGGGACAGTCTGGCATGGTCTTTCGACCGGGGCTCCGCTCGCGGGAGCCCCCACAGGCTATAAGCCACACAGCACCTCCGCCGTTTCGGCTTGCCCAAGCGCAGGCACCAGGTGCTGTCGGGGGCTGCTTCTGACCCGAGATTTCGAAGTGGGGTGGGTCAGTTTGCCGCCGCTGCTGCAGCGTGTGTCGCCTTTCTGAGACACTCAAGCGCTGGGCGGTCAGGCCTGTTGGTACAGGGCCAGGGCAGGGCGGTCTGCCCGCTCCCTACCCTTCGGCTAAGGACTGGGACTTGGGGTGGGTGTCGTCCCCACGCCTTCTCGGCCTGTATCCTCTTCAGGGTCGGGCGGGTTGCAGTTGAACCATATGGCATGCGGCCCAGGCCTATGCCAGTCGGCTTGGTCCCTGCGGGAGGCATGGCGTCGCGCCAGGTGGCGTAGCTGGCATTAGCCTCCATCGCTCGTTCTGGTCGCCAACGCCTATCAGGACTCCTACATGCCGCAGACTTCCGATGGTTCGGAGGACAGCGCTGGCGGGTTGGACTCGGGCCGGAGGAGGAGAGTCACTTGGGTGACACTCCTTCGCAGTCTTCGACGTCCGCGGCAGCTTCGGAAGAGGAGCAGGAGAAGGTGGATTCTCTTCCGCGTGCACACGTATGGGTCGGCAGGGGCTTGTAGAGTCGGCCTGCCTGCGTGCCCGAGAGGTGTGCAGAGGAGGGACAGCTCAATCTGGGATTCCCTATCCTCCATACGGAAAGCGTCCAGGCGTTGACACTTCCCACAGACGGTGGTTCTTCTGTGAAAAGCTTCCGGAAGAGGAGGGCACTCGAAGCTCGCTTGGTAAACCGGTGATTTGAAATTGACACTTTCGCAAGGTCGTGAGAAACTACAAAGGGGACTTCGACTCCTTCCTGAGGACTCCAAACTAAGATCTCGAACCTTAGCAGCCAAGTGCCAAAGGGGCAAGGCCGCCCGACTACGTTTCTCCCCACTTCTGGGAGGTAACCCCGTTGAGCACCTAGACAGGTCGGTGACCTCTGGGATCAGGCTAGGTGCTTCTCTATGGTCCTCGCCCGCGACCTCAGATCCTCGTTGGGCGGGGGTTGGAGCTTTCTCCTCGGAGGCCTCTGATGCCTTGACCATCCTAGCATCGCTAGTTGGACTCGGCAACGGAGGGCTTCAAGTCCTTGGCGCGTCGCCCTAAGTTCCCTGGATGCGGAACGACTGCTTCACTCTGCGCTCCGAGCTACGATCGCATTCGGAGGTCCTAAGACCAAGCCCGAGTAGCGGGACATCCTCTTCGGAGGTTCGTCCCGTGGGTTGGACTCATGCTTGCATCAGCGGAAAACGCCGTGGTCGGAGAAGGCGCTCAAGGATGGTCAGGCGAAGATCTCCTCGCGGAGAGATCTCGGGCTAGCAGAAAGAGAAAGCGCTCGCTGCTCCTCTTCTTCCAGCCGTGCGCCAAAGCAGGTGAAGTCGACCACCGACTCAGCAACCACAAGAAGCCAGCAGGCCGCTACTTTTCTCAGAGCGTCGGGGGCAAGCCGAAGGGCTCGTCCCCCTCCCAAAGCAAGGCGCCTGCGGAAGGGAAGACGCCTTCGTCCTGAGTGGGAAATGGCCGGCCCGCGGGGTCCTCCTTCGGGAGGGAGACTTACCACCTCCGGTGGGCGGTCGCTTCAGCCTTACGTTCCTATGTGCGGGAATGGCCAGCAATTATCCAGCACCTGGGTGATGAGCGGGGGGTGGAACGGGGGGTTCTAGCGAATAGAATTCACGCGAAACCCCGGCGACTCACATCCGAAAGACCCACCCCCTTCGGGGGAGACGAAGAAACCAAGTTCTTAGGGCCGAGGTCTCGGCCGCTCTTGGCGAAAGTGCATTTCCCGGTGACCCCCCTCAACGAGGGGAGGGTTTGGCGACCGTTTCGTCTTGCTACCAAGAAGACCGGGATGGAGCGTCACCATCCTGAAACTGAAGCCTCTGAATCAATACACAAGCCGAAAGAAGTTAAGGATGGAATTACGAGTCCCGATCGAGCTGTCCTTTGAAGGGGAGGTGGGCGTCTTCTTTGGATATGAAAGACGACTACCTTACAGTTCCAGTCGCAAAACAGACCGTCGCTGGCTTAGATTTCAAATCCAGGGCCAGTCGTACTAGTGGACGTGTCTCCCCTTCGGACTTCCCACCTATCCAGGGTCTTAACGTGGTGACCCCGGGACAGTTGGGGCCTTCCTCAGGCGTAGGGGGTTCAAACCTCTGATGTACCGGGACGATGGTAAATCTTAGGTCCGTGCAACAGGCGACGGCCCGAGTATGGTCGTCGTACCTCCAGGTGGTTGCAGAGGTTGGGTTCATTGTCCAAAACTTAGACAAATCGAGCCTACCCCCCTCTCAAGACATGAGGTATAGGGTGCGCCGGCTGCAACTGCTTCAGGGCATTGCAGAACCGGAGGCCCAGAGCGGGTGGATGTCGTTATTTCAGACTGCGACATCAGGGACGCTGCTTTCGCAGGCACCCGCTCGAGACTGGCTTCTCCTTCTAGGCTTGATGGCCTGTCTCGTCGACCTTGTCCCGTACGCGCGTCCAGTATGATCTGCTTCAAATGCACCTCGGTCGGCACTACAGTCGATCAAGCACCCAGATTTCCGTCTGATCCCCATCAACTAGGGGATCGGGAAACACCTGGCATTGCCGTGGTCTCACCGCACCAACCTGACTCGGGGAATTTCTTCCCCGAGCGCCTACTGATGATTATTGTTGTCAAGACGGACGCGTCGAAGTTAGCCTCGGGTGGTTGTGGCGGGTTTCAAACTAGACCTCAGCGCATCGGGGACGTGGTTACACCCGAGTCGAGGCCTAAGGCCATGTCAATAGCACCTACGATGTTGTGGGCAGTTAGAACGAAATCGACAGCTAGAACGGAAACTCGTGCTCAATAGAGAGGCGATGGTGACCAACTCAGGGTCACTGGTACAGACGGAACAACTTCCACCCGGTGTGGCCTACATCCAACAAGAAGGTGCGCGGGAGCTAGGGTCCGGCCCGTTGTCTCGATGCCAGCGTATCATAGGTGGGTGTCGGGACAGGGCCATCACGTTGTACGGCAGTTTACACATTCCAGGGGCCGTCAACTTCTTTGCCGACGATCTGTCAAGCGGCAGGACTGGCAGGATGACGGCCTCGGAATGGCTACTGAACCGAGATGTCGTGCGGGGGATCTTCGAGAGATTATATATTCCTCAGATCTACCTGTTCGCCTCGAACCTGAGTCACAAAATCCCTCTGTATGCACCCGAATCAGACCCGGGTGCGTCGCAGTCGACGCTCTGGCGATTGACTGGAAGGGTGTTCACGGCCTATGCCTTCCCACCAATTCTGATTCTACATCGTGTAGTTTCGAATATTGGGCGGGAGGCGTGCTGTGTCATCCTCATAGCTCCCTTTTGGCCGAAACACCTTTGGTTTCGCCCAATGGTGGATCGCTTGACGGCCCTGCCGCTGCGTCTACCGACAACGTCCCGGACATCGTATCCCTTCGGGACGGAGGGAGCGCCACTCTGTCGTGTGGAGCAGAACTAGAGTGGGATGCGTGGCCATATCCGGCGGCAGCGATGCGCCGACAGATTATGCTTTTCGCAGAGGGCTGCCCGCTCATATCAGCAGGAACAGACGTAGCCTCCACCATGGAAGCTTTACTATAAGCGTCTTGGGACCATACTTTCCGTGGTGTGAGCCACGACGGAAGGGTGTCACCGACTCGGGCCACTGTAGGAAGATCGCTGACTTCTCATTGATCGCTTTGATGGGACTTGAAACTTCGATGTGTAAGAAACTACAAGTCCCGCTATCCTAGCGATTCCATGAGGTTTCGACCGACGGATCTCAATAATGACGATTGGTGGAACCTCGATCGGTACGCCTTCTACGAGGGGATGTTTAATACACGACCTTCGACCAGGAAGGTGGTCCCACCCTGGTACCTTAATTCCGTCTTAGACTACTTAGTGGAGCCTCCATTCGAACCAATGGCTGAGGCATCACTAAAACCATGTCACCATAAGACGGTCTCCTGGCGTCTCGCTCTGGGAGGAGACAATGCTCGGAGAGTAAGCATAGCTTCGCTTGTCAGCGTCAGATTCTTTCGGGCAACAGGTCTCAAATGGTTCTTAAGGCCGTGGTTTTGGCAAAGAAGAGAGGTCATCCTCAATTCGACACTCAACAATTATCTTACCCCGAATTGAATGTCACTCTTCGGTGCGCGAAGATCGCCTGTGGTGTCACGTTCGGGCCCTTGAGTACTTTAAACGTAGAACTAGTCCGCTCAGGGGGCTCGAACGACTCGTTGTTTCTACACACGCTGCACCCCAAAGGCGTCCGCGTTTGAAATCGACAATGTAGCGGGATTAGCACTTGTAATTCATGACAAAGCATGGTGAGTCGGAGCTTCTCAAGCTCGGGCCCACTCAGTCCGTAACATCAGTGTCCTGGGCCTTATCACCGCGGAACAGCATTGCCTGAAAAATAGGCGAGGATTATGTCGTGGAGGGTCCCACTACGTTTTCGTTGGTGTACAAGAAACCCGTACAAACTCCCACCAAGAAGAAACGTTGCGGAGGGCGCACTCCTGCAGAAACAACACTAATTTCAACTACACTATACATAAAGTCTCTCCCCAATCGGTGACGACTATGACGCTTGCCCCGGAGTATTCCGTAGGTGAGCATCTATGGCCCCGATTTTTAGTTAATGCACTTTAGGGCCCTTAACAGATGTGGATTTTTATGTTTGGCAGGTCTCGGCTTTGGCTGCATTCTGTTGACTGCTGAGAGATCATTGCTCCCACTCCGACTGGAGTGTCAGTCTGGGGTTGATTGAAAATATTCATGCAACGGGGGTTAATGCATATGTTTCAGTCAAAAATGGTGTGTAAGGAAATCAGGTCATTCGTTAGGCATTATTCAAAACATATTATGTTTATAAATCATCTACTGAAGCATGAGTCCTTTCCCATTTGACTTCCCACTCAAGGCCCCCGACCACAGCATGATAATACGAGCGTCTGTGTGGGTTTGAGCCAAAGCGGAATTAAGGGAGAGCTAATGTCGACAGGGTGTGACCATGGGTCACTGGTCGAGACATTTCTCTTTTAGGGGTCTTTAAAGTAGGTATTTGGGGCATTCCACTGCCGAAGGGAAAATGGCATATGTTTCAGTCACATTGGAAAGAAATAGGGCTTCAGTTAGATGATTTATAAAAACATAATGTGGTTTTTAATAAATTTCAATAGGTCCAAAGAAGAAAACCATCTGTCTTGGAAGAAAAATGGGGAAAACCCGTCGAATTTTAAGCAGTTAACACAAATGAAATGGACCACTGGTAACAATTGTGAGTGTGAATAAAGTCGAAGATGCTTGTTCGCCCCCCCTCCCTAATCATAGACACAAAAAAACAATGATGTTTTCCATATAACAGATTCCGTTTGATCTCGAGATGCATGGCTTTTCATATCAGAACAGATCCTGCGCACCGGCACAATCCGCTTCTTAAAAACATTGGAAGTGGGTGCTATACGTGATGCCCCAACTACCAACAACCCTTCATCTTCCCGATGCGACCCCGCCCTACCAGCCAGGCGCTTCTAAGCCCATCAAGATCCTGGAGTCAAACAGTTGATAAAAAGCAAGTATCTGGCACTGAAGGAACACACATGCTGCAAAAGTCATATGTGTGAACTCAGAGAAACTCTACGAGTGTCAGGAGCTTATGACAAACTATTGCTGCGGTATTCCAAGATGATCAAACAGTACCTAGTCCTGGATAAAAGGGGTATGAAATTTGTCTTGTCTGGTTTCGGTAAATTAGAAATCAACCTTATAGTTAATGAACGTCGTGGGTCCAAATATGCGTTTTTGGCCCATTGTTACATGGTACAATTTTTTTTTACCATCAATTGCTTGTTAGCATGAATGCAAAACAGGATTTCTTCATGTTGGATCAATGGGGGAATGTCAGTGAGACAAAAACAATTCGGATCACTTTTGGACATAAAATCTGAAATTTTTGAAATTTTGACCCTGCACAAGAATGTCTTTGACCTTTGAGGTTTTTGCCTCTATCCAGTTACATAAATGTGTGCCTTTCAGACTGATAGTGACGTTACATGATGTTTACACAAAACACAGGTTACCACCTGGTCCTTACGGACATGCTAGAGGTAAGGAATAGGACTCTGCACTAATCTGAGCGCATAACGCAAATTAGAGTGCCAAATTTTAAACATACAGGTTCCTACGGGCGTACCAGCATGGTATTTGGTTTAGCGCATCCTTCCTTGACGGCAGTGACTAAATCACATCATCTAACATATGGAAAATCATTGTAGCCAGATTATTTTAAAGTCAAGTGCAGCATTTTAAATTGTTGATTCTCATAATATTTGGTCTTTCGTTTGGAAAATTTGAACCAAACACACAAGATTTCTTCTATTCATCTGTACTTGTAAGTGTATAATTCGCATGGGGTAAACTCGTCTTGACATGTTTAAAAATGACACCGAGAAATGAGTTGATATATAGTTCGGGACTTCACTATGAAACTATGTGTAATGACAACCCAGGGACGGGTCTCCAAGTTGGTTTGGATTTAGGACCCATTCTATGACATTTTTTAAGTTCATTTCTTCCGTTGTTCTATTCTACAAATGGAAGTAAAGACCAAAATTAGAAAAGAAATCACGTGGTGCCAAAAATTACTTGAATTTTTTTTTATGTTTTTATTTCTTCGGTTTTTTTTTTATTGAAAGATTAGGATTTTTTTAAATGTAAAGGAATGTGTAATTATTTACATAATAAATTATATTAGTTCACATTGAAGGAAATTAACCACTTAAAGTTACAGACATGATGTACCCTTGTTAATCAAATTTTACGCATTTGTGCCAATATCAATATGATCATCTTACAGAAGCGAACAAAAAGTAAAATATGAATATTCATACAGAAATTGGGGGGCCTTACTGCAATATTCAAGTTGATGGTACATAAGATTTCCAGGTATCTATAATGTGCCCAGCAACTGTTTACTCTTGCAGTGTATATACCAAACTCTCAAGTGCAGTCATAGATCAAGTAAGTGAGCAACATCTGTTATGGCATTTTTTTGCCGTATCACAAAATTAGTCAACTAGGCTAAGGTCTAAGAAAGTGTCAATCGTAAGAAAAAGTCAGTTAGTACGGAGGCCTTGAAATTGAGTCGGGACTTGCGTCACACGTTATTTCTAGGGAAACTGACTGGGGTCACTTATCTCAATTTGTCTTCATTTGAAAATTGCACAGTGGATTTTGTGCCGACTCAGACTTAACTGAAGATTAATCCCAACTGACTTGGACGGACCAAAATTGGACTATACTACCAGACGGGTTAGGAAAACACAGCTGGTAAATGCAATCAACAAGACACTTAATAATAACGTCTTTATGTGCTGTGAGGAAGGAATCTGCTTCGGCCATTGTAGATACAGTTGTGAATTGACTCCATAAGAATTGCAAAACAAAATGCTTCAGCTCAACATCTGGCTTGAAATTCTATATTGTATGCAAGGCCCTAGCAATGATGGAATAATGCTCTGATCATCAAGTATAAAAATGATTGCTGCTTGCCTATGTACAGAGTGTCTGCATATATCCTCAAGGTGACCATAGTTGATTTGGAGCATCAGCTGGTGCCTGACCAGAGCACAGTGATAGATTATCAATTCTCTTATAAAGCACTTGGCTCTCTTTCTAACTCCAGCCCCTTGGTTCCATTTGGACTGACAGACTGCATTGTAGGGGACAAACTAAGATTACCAGCGTGATCTCGTTCTGGGGTTTTCAGTTGATTGTATTGTCTGTCCCAATTACGAAGTCTAAACTTCTTATGCGAGATCTTGGATCTTGTGATAGGGCGTCTTTTCACGCACTACATTGCGTTATTGTAAGCGTGCAATGTTTCAGGCCAAACAAAAGTGCATATGCGTAGTTGAAGTGTTGTATTTAACCGTGGGTAAAACAAAGCATATCTTATAAAATTTTGAGTCACATGATGTGCTCATGCATGCATAACGTATAAGCTTGGTCATGGTGATATGTCCATCTATCTATCTGCTTCCACTTTGTAATGCTTCCCAGTTTAGGATTGCATTTTTAATGTAAATGGGTAGGGGGTGGGGCATTGTGGTATTCAGGAATTTGAGGTTGTTTAGAAAGGTAGAAGATCAGGGTCTTCAAGTTTCTTGTGTAAACGTTTAACATGGTTATGCCACAGAAATGAGTTGATATTCAGGACTTCGGACTTCACCTTATGACACTATGTGTAATGTACAACCCAGGAGGGTTCTCAAGTTTGGTTTGATTTAGACCCATATCTATACCACTTTTTTAAGTTTTCTATTTCTTCATTGTCTTATTTCCCAAATTGAGGTACAGACAAATTGTGAAAGAAATCACAGTGGTGCCAAATTTTTGAAAGTAAGTTTAAGTTTAATTTTGTGCGACCCTAATACTAGTAAAGAATAGGATTTTTTTAAATGTACATGAATGTGTAATTATGACTAATAAATTATATAGTCCACATTGAAGGAACTTAACCACTTCACGTTTACAAGAATTTTTACCCTTTTTTAATCAAATTCGCATCTGTGCCATTAATCAATAATGCATCGTTTAACCCAGAAAAAAAAAAAGCCGAACAAAAAGTAAAATATGAATCTCAACAGTAATTGCCCTACTTCAATATTCAAGTTGATTGTACACCTACTATTCCCAGCTATCTATAATGTGCCACAACTGTGTTACTCTTGCATTTTGTATATACCACTCTCAGTGAGCCTATCATCAATGTAAGGAGCCACATCTGTTTATGGCATTTCTGCTATCACAATTAGTCAACTAGTGCTAATGTCTAGAAAGTGTAAGTGTAAGAAAAATTCGTTATACGACCGGCCTTTGAAATTGAGTCGTGACTTGAGTCACGTTCATTTCTGATGGACTGACTGGAGTCACTTATCTCAATTGTCTTCAATTGGAACATTGCACAGTGATTTGTCCGACTCAACTTAACTGAAGATATAATCCAATACTTGACTGGACCAAAATTGTTGCTCTAACTACCCAGACTGGTTAGGACACCCAAGCTTTGTTAATTTAATCAGACACAAGCCACTTATAATAACTTCTTTATTCTGTGAGGAAGGATATGCTTGGGCATGTAATTACAGTTGTATTGCCTTCCATAAGATGCAACAAATGCTTCAAGCTCAACATCGGCTGATTCTATACTTGTGCAAGGCCAGCACTGATGGATTAATGCCTCTGATCACAGTATAAATGATCTTGCTGCTAATGTACAGAGTGTCTGCATATATTCCCCTCAGGTGACCATAGTTTGGATGGGAGGCATCAGCTGTTGCCTGACCGAGCACCAGATGATAGATTAATCAATCTTATAGACTTGGCCTCTTCTTTCTAACTCAGGCTCATTGGTTCATTTGAAGACTTCATTTGTAGGGAAAACTAAGATTACCAGCTTGTTCTGTCTGGTGTTTTTCAGTTTTGATGTAGTTCTGGCACAATTACTGAAGTCTAACTTCTATGCGAGTCATCTTGATCTGAAATAGGGCGTCTTTTCACTGCAATACATTGCGTGATTGTAGCGTGCAATGTTTCATTGTCCCACAATGCTTGGCGTCCCGTTTAAGTGTTGTAATTAACCTTGGGTAAAACAAAGCATCTCATTATTAAGAATTTTGAGTCAACATGATGTGCTCATGCAGCATTAACGTGGTAGAAGCTTGTGTCATGGTCATATGTCCATCTATCTATCTGCTTACACTTTTAAATGCTTCTCACAGTTTAGGATGGCATTTTCATGTACTGGTAGGGGGTGGGGCATTGTGGTATTCAGGAATTTGAGGTTAGAGTTCATCTAGGGTCTTTCAAGTTTCTTGTGTAAAGTTTTAACATGTTTGCACAGAACAAGACTGGATATTTTTTTACACCAAGGTGCCCAGAGAATCATATGGGGTGAGTTTAAAGGGGTATTAACAAGTTCAGAGGTTTTGGGGTCATTTGAAGTTGAAATATGCTTGCATGCTGCTTGCACAAGATTTGACCTGGGCATGCAAAGTTACAACGAGCTTTGGGAAATGAGTTGTATTGGGATTTGTCAGGGGTAAGAGTGCATGTGGGGTCAACTTGGGGGAAAATGTTGTTAAATGGCACATTTGTCGTATGTTTGCTGAGGAGTTGCAGGCACGAACCACATTGCTTTAAAATTCTATCAAGCACACTACAATAGTGACAAGATCAAGGAAATCATTTGGATGTTGTATTAGATTTAGAAAGTGGACTTAAAAAGAGGTGGAAATTTCTTAACGTTTTTCATTGTTTTGAAAGTCAAGGAATTTCCTTTTTGTGTTGGACCAGGTCGTCCAATGTGATGGGAAGTTGAAATCAAAATGTGCATTTTGATGGGAAGTAGCTTAAAGTGACTCAGAGATTTTGAAATATATTTTGTTATTAATTAAAATCGTCAACCTAGAACTAAGATAGTCACTAATGGCCAATTCCTAAGTTTGAGGTGAAACTAATTTTTTGTTTTCATGAGGTAAACATTTACGTATAGTATTACATGCCATAGGATAGACTATGTTTAACAAATTTACGGATTTGGAATTTGTTACAAAGTTGTAATTTTTCTATTGAAGGACAATCAATTGAGTCTTAGCTATTTCACACAGTGAGTATAGTGGATAGCATTATGTTCAATGCAAAAAAATATGATTTGTTAGAAAATTGAAGCCGCCTTCATCTGGAAATCTCTGAGTCGGCTTTATATTAATTAAAACGCAAAATCGAATACTACTGACGTGTCACCTTTATTCCTCATTTGTTGAATGTATTTTTGTTGTAAGCAATTCAAAATTATATTTAAGAACAAAACAATGCATGAATAGGTTGTGGCAATTTATTCAGTTACGATAGCAATCATTGTCAAAAAATATATTAAATAATATAGATAATATACTGCATGTCATAACTTATTATTCAAGAATTTATCTCATAGACCCTTTTTCTTTGAATTTTGGAATATATTTAAACTAAAAAAAACATTAACACCTATGCTGTTGTGTGGTCCCATAACTTATGCAATGATTGTAATTGGAAATTAATATGTTAATAGCAAGCCAGGTTTATGTAAAGCTTTAATCCAAAACAAAAATTTTTGTTTTGTTTGTCTTTTCTAACCTCGCCTAAATTGGGAGGATATGCAGGTGGGCCATTTGTTAGAAAAGCAGAGGGGGATATTGCGAGGGTGTGAATGTCCGTATGTATGTGTGCGTGTTCGCAGTTTGGTTAGGCTTTCAGTTTTTTCGCGTCTCCTTCCGAAAAGTTTAAGTCTGATTTAAACCAGACTTGGTGTTAAGGTGGGCATAGGGTGTTCTTCCTATGTGGATGATGTCAAAGGTCATGCCGAGGTCAAAGGTCATCTGGGTCATTTCCGACTGCCAGTGTGGTTAGATTTTGGTTTAGTTTTTCGTTTTTCATGTCTCCGCAAAAGTTTTAAGTCCGATTTAAACGAGCGTGGGGTTGAGATGCCATAGGGCCTTTCATATGTCCGACAGGTCTGTAGACCTAAGGTCAAAGGTCATCTCTGAGTTCACGTCCATACTGCCACTTACCAGGGAGGACGCATGTTTTACTTGCAGTAATATTTCCAACTAAAGTGTAGCACCACAGTACCATGGTAACCATGATGGTGCTGTCTAGTAGGCGATCATATCTTCATTGCTCAGACCAGGCTCAGACGTGTGGTTCAATTTGATACCAGTGCTGAATGTGTAGGCGTGTATATCCGCACCTGTTTTTTGACAGATCTAACATCCTGGTCCAAGCTGCGCATTATACTTATTTGCTTTTGACTCAGGACGGGTAATAGTTTTGTAACAAGCATGCCTCCTGTTACAAAGGCATTGTGGTGTGTTCTTTGGTTGACAAAAAAATCAACTCGCCCCACACAATTTTGGGATGGTTTGAACAAGGCAAAAAACATTTTTTTTTTCTTTGGCTTAATGATGTAATCCATTATTATCAATACGACACTGAAAACAGTTGTGCAACTTTTTGTAGCAAATGTGATGGGACCAGGATACATGGGTCATCTGAGAGCTGCTTGCTTAAAACATATTCCAGTCATGCCATAAACCAGAGTATTGCAATGTTGCTGTCCGAGAAGGTTTTGTCCTGAGAAACTTAAAGGTGCAACAGGATTTTGAGACGCCCAAAATTTGTGTCATAATAGTAATTTCGTATAGCTTAGACCTCAATAGATTTCTTGCCTTGTATTTGGCTACAGAACTGTCTTAAAAGAGAGAAAAAAAGTGATTTTGATTTGCTACAATTCATTGGCGTACGGTCCTGCCCGCTCTGAGGGCAAATTTCACAGTCTTGGGAAATTTTCCCTCTTAGGGCGGTCAAAATGCGATTTTTTCCCGGTCAGAGGGCAAAAAAACGGTTGATTTAGCATGATTTTTGCAAATTTTTCCCGGCCTAAGCGTCGGGGGGTGGGGGGGGGGGGGGGGTGGGGGGTGGGGGGGGGGGAGGGGGGGGGGGGGGGGGGGGGGGGGGGGGGGGGGGGGGGGGCAACCTTCCCCCCCCAAACCCCCCCCACCCCCCCCCCCCCCCCCCCCCGCCTGTTACCACTGCTACATTTCAATGTAAAACAAGGCTGAATTTTGTATTTGCTCCTATACGAAATTAGAAATTTTCAAAATTGTTGTACTAAAGAAATATTTCTCAGCTTAATCTTTTCAATGGGGATATTTTATATGGAAAGCTCTACACAGGGCAAAAATCAGTACATCGATTTTTTAAGGCCACCTGATATGGTGAATCTCTCGTGCACCTTAAACAGTAATAGGCAAGTGGAATGGAGGGATGAAGCCTTCTAGTCATAGGTGTTGCCTATTGTACGGGTCTCTAGTCTTAACTGGTTAATAAATACACTCTCACAATAACTCCTATAACCTAACTTAGGCCCAACTAAACTGTAACTCTTATCCAATGAAATTATTGACAAGCAGATAAGAGCTTAAAATGACCATGTCTAAAAGTTAATTAAACTGAAAGTTGATGAACCGCTACTATCAACAATTTTCTTCAGGATATAAACAAAGCCCCAAATTTTATTGAATTTGGTGGAATTTAATCTGATGCATGCTAGTACAAGTGGCTTATGTATGTCTAAGATAAAATTAAGCGGAAGGACTGTTTTTTTTTTTCATTTAGTTGTATTTGAGTGCATTAATTTTTTACATTCGTAAAACAAAAATTACTAGTAAAATATAATTTTCTTATTTTTTGTAATAACAAAAATATTTTAATGAGTATATATGTATATATAATAAATATGTAAATGTGTTGTCATCAGAAACTGGTCACAATAATACAATTCTATATTAAAGCAAATTATCAGCTTTGCTTGTGAACAAACACTTTTGCTGAAAACATTTGAAAAAAAAATGAAGGCATTGAGTCAGCTGCATCTAAGAACTTGTTTCCTGACAATCAGTAGTTACACTGCCATTTTGTTTTGGATTGGGTTGAAGCCTGTATTTTTTGGTGTCCTGCTTCTTATTGACCCTTTGATGCATCTATATCACACACATAAACAAAATCTTTCATCTTTGGTCAATTATATTAATGTTTGATCATTAATTAACTTATGTTCATACATTTTTGCCTCGATATCAATTTTTTGTCATATAATAATAATAATAATTAGCATTTAATATAGGTCTACAAAGAACACAGTGCTTTACAGAAACCATGCAACTTGGAGGCAACAACTTAAACAGCGCCATGTGCAACATCACACCAACACGACCGAAACCACATTAAACTAGGACAAGAAGGGGAAGAACCTATTTAAAATGGCAGGAGGAAACCGGAGTCACCCAAGAACCGCGGAGCGAGCTTGGACTGTAAACCAATTACACGTAAAGCCTCATGCCCTACCCGGGGATCGTACCTCAGTTGTGTAAAGCGAGGGAAGAACCGCGCTGGCGTACCCGCTCTCCCATATCAGGTCTAT